>PVKU01004795.1:0-137221 GCA_004027475.1 Anoura caudifer
GATTCATTGATCCTTAGAATTGTGCTTGTAGTCTCTATGCCATTTAATTCTACTCTGATCTTGGTTATTTTCTTCCTTCTACTTGCTCTGTCTTTGTTGTTGTTCCTCAAGTTCTTGTAGGTGTAGGGTTAGGTTGTTTGTTTGAAATGTTTTTATCTTTTTTAGATAGGCCTGTATCGCTATGAACTTCCCTCTGAGGGCTGTCTTTGCTGTGTCCCATAAGTTTTGGGTCATTGTGAGTTAATTTTCATTTGTTTCCAGAAACTTTTTGATTTCTTCCCTAATTTCATTCTTGACCCATGCATTGTTTAATAGCATGCTATTCATTCTCCATGATTTTGAGGATTTGGGGTTTTTCGCCTTGGGGTTGGTTTCTAGTTTCAGTCCCTTGTGGTCAGAGAAAGTGCTTGGTATGATTTCAATTTTCCTGAATTTTTTGAGGCTTGTTTTGTGTCCTATCATGTGGTCTATCTTTGAAAATGTTCCATGTGCATTTGAAAAGAATGTGTATTTAGTTTCTTTGGGATGAAGGGCTCTATATATTCCTGTTAAGTCCATTTCATCTAGAATGTTGTTCAATGCCACAATATCTTTGTTGATATTTTGTTTGGAAAACCTGTCCATTTTTAACAGTGGGGTGTTAAAATCCCCTGCTATAATTCTGTTGCTGTCAATATCTTTCTTGAAGTCCTCTAAGATTTTCTTTATGTATTTAGGTGCTCCTATGTTGGGTGCATATATATTTACAATGCTTATGTCTTCTTGGTGGATTCTTCCCTTGAGTATTATGAAGTGACCTTCTGGGTCTCTCTTTATGGCCCTTCTTTTTAAAGTCTACTTTATCTGATATGAGCATTGCTACCCCAGCTTTTTTTCCTGTCCATTTGCTTGGAAAATTTGTTTCCAGCCCTTCACTTTGAGTCTATGTAGGTCTTTTGTCCTGAGGTGGGTCTCTTGTAGGCAGCATATGTGTGGGTCATGCTTTCTTATCCATTCAGCTATTCTATGTCTTTTGATTGGAACATTTAATCCATTTACATTTAAGTTCATTATTGTTAGGTACTGATTCATTGCCATTTCTTACCTATGTTTCTCTCTCTCTCTCTTCCTTCCTTTCCTTAAAGAGGTCCCTTTAGCATCTCTTGCAGAACTGGTTTGGTAGAAGTGTATTCTTTTAGACTTCTTTTGTCTGGGAAGCTCCTTATTTGGCCTTCTATCTTGATTGAAAGCCTTGCTGGGTAAAGTAGTCTTGGTTGCAGGCCTTTGGTTCTCACTCATCGGAATATTTCTTGCCACTCTCTTTTGGCTTGGAGCATTTCCATTGAGAAGTCAGCTGCTAACCTAATCAAGGCTCCCTTGTATGTTACTTCTTTTTTCCCCCTTGCTGCCTTTAAGATTCTCTCTTTGTCTTGGAATTTTGCCATTTTAATTAAGATGTGTCTTGAAGATGGCCTCTTTGGGTTCCTATTGATTAGGACTCTCTGGGTTTCCTGGATTTGTGTGACTTTTTTCTCTCTTCAATTTAGGGAAGTTTTCTATCATTACTTTTTCAAATATGTTTTCTATCCCTTGCTCTTCTTCTCATTCTGGAATCCCGTATTATTACGTTTCACATTGTGTTGCATTTCTCTTAATCCTTCTTCATTCTTTCTGAGCCTCTTTTCCTTTTCTTGCTCTTTCTGGGTGTTTTTTTCTACTTTGTCCTCCAACTTGCTGATCCAATCTTCTGCTTCATCGATTCTGCTTTTCATTCCTTCCACTGTGTTCTTCAGTTCAGAAATTGTATACTTCATTTCCTCTTGGCCCTTGTTTATAGTTTCTATTTCCTTTTTCATGTTGATATAGTTTGCAGTGAGTTCCTTGTCACTTCCCTGTAGATTCTACTAGCTCTTTGAGAGCTCATGGAGCTTCCTGACAACCATTGCTTTGAACTCAAAATCTGATAGTTGAGTTGCCTCCATTTCATTTAGCATTCTTTCTGGGGCTTCCTCCTTTCCTTTCATTTGGGGATTGTTTCTGTGTCTTCCCATTGTTTGTGAGACTCTTCTTGTTAGTCTCAGCTTCTTAAATTGATCTGTTCTGGTTCCCTGGGTTTATGGTGTGAACTTCTGTGGTGGAATACCTGTGAGATTCAGTGGTGCAGTCTCCTTCGGGTATCCCGGTGTTCACAGCTTCTGCTGTTTCAGCTGTTGGGATGCTTTCTTTTTGGGTCCAACTCTGTTTTTTTCACAGTTCCAGGTTTGTGGTTTTTGGGTTTTTATCTTTTTTTTTTTCTGTCTTACCTAGGATCACGGGAGTGAGCTCTGCATCTTCCACAAAGCCCCCTCCTTCAGTCGCAGGGCTGCCAGTTGCAGAGCCGCCTCTGCTCCTGGTCCCAGGACCACCCCCGGTCACAGGGCCTTCCCTGGTCGCAGAGCCTCCACCAGTCACAGAGCCTCTCCCATTTGCAGAGCTGCCCCTGGTCACTCTGCCACCCCTGGACTCTGGGCCACCCCTTGTCATAGAGCCGCCCCCATTCCCCATCCCAGGGCCACCTTAGGTCCCAGGGCTGTCCCCAGTCGCAGGGCCTCCTCCAGTTGCTAGGCTGCCCTAGTCATGGACCTCCTCTGGTTGCCAATCTGGGTGAATTGTTGTTGGACTCTCACACAATTCAATTTTCTCTCTGTCCTGGTTAGGCTTTCATTTTTTTTTTTTTTTTTGGTTCTATGTTTTTGTTGTCCTTATTCTTGATTGTGAGAGGAGGACCAGCATGTCCAGCTATGCCTCCATCTTGGCCAGAAGCAAGACAGAAATTTTAGATTGCTGAAGGACAAGTATATCCACCAGCAAAAACTTTTAAATAAATAATGAAGGCAAAATCAAGGTATTCTCATGAATAAAACTTAAGAGATTTAATATTTATTGAACATACTCACACAAAAAGAAATGCTAATGGAAATTATTTAGACTGAAGGGAAATGATACTAAACAGACACTAGACTATTAAACTATTCTGAATGACTGAGGAGTCCTTGGAATGGTATGTATATATAGCCTGTCCGGAAGGTATCCAGCCATGTAATATGAAAAATAGAGACATTTACTGAAGAAGATTAAAGGTACAAGAAACACTGTATGTAAGACGATGACACCTCAGTCCCTTTCAAAGTAGGCACCTTGGTACCTCACATAGTTCTCCAAGCATCTCTTCCACTGCTCAAAACAGTCAGCAAAATCCTTTGTTGGAATCATCATCAGCTGCCCTGTCATATGTTCTTGAATCTCATCGATAGTCTGAAATCTCTTCCTTTTCAAAGATGACTTTAGTTGTGAGAAAAGCCAGAAGTTGTAGGGCACCAAATCTGGGCTATAGAGGGGCTGAGCCTGCTGCACAATTTAATGTTTCACAAAAAAAAAAAAAAAAAAAAAAAAACACAACTCTGCACGAGTCATATCCACCATGTGCCTGCTCATTGTTGTGATGAAGCTGCCAATCACCAGTTGCCCGTAGCTGAGGCTGTTTTCATTGCATTGCATCTTTCAAGTGACAAAGAATATTGAGGTAGTACTCCTTATTAATTGTTCGGTCTGGAGGGGCATACCTGTGATGGACAACACCTTCTCAATCAAAAAACACAGTTAACATGGTCTTGGTCTTGCTGTGACTTTGCCATGCCTTCTTTTGGCTTGGAGAACCAGGTGACTTTCCAGTGGGATGACTGGGCCTTCATTTCCAGATGATAGTTATAGAGCAATGATTCCTCTCCAGCTGTGACTTTCTTGAAGAAATCTGGTTCATTGGTAGCAGTTTCTATCAGTCATTAGCAACTGCAGCAAGATGTTTCTTCTGTTCCAGTAGCAGAAGTCATGGAATGAATTTTGCCTTGACATGTTTCATGTCAAGATCCTGAGTCAAAATCTCAGACACAGTAGTTTTTGGAATCCCCAGATCAACTTCTAGTTCTCACACTGTCAGTCACCAATCTTTGTTGATGCTCACCCAATGGCATCTACGTCCTAAACTGACTAGTACAATGAAGTTGTCATTGTTCATGCATGTGCATTCCAGTCCACTCTCTTTGGCTGCCAGGTACATCAATGTGCAAACCATTCTCATTATATTAACAATGGTTAGATTTTTTCTGGACAGACCTCATATATATAGTATACTTATTATAAATATTAAATAAATATAAAAATTAATACATATTACATATAAAGATTTATTATATGTAATATAATATGTGACCTTTTATTAAATTTTTAAAACATGTTTGCTGAAAGTAGAAAGCTATATTGTATGGAGCTGATAAAATATATATATATATATGTATGTAAAATGTGTGTTAATAGTGGCACAAAAGATAGGAGGGATGTAAATGGAATAAAAAACAGAAAAGAGGGGAAATGACAAATGCATGCTTCTCTGTGTATAGCAGCAGATGAATCTATTGTAAAGAATGGGATAATCACACCTAATGCTAGGATACAACTTTCAATTGTTTCGTACATTCTTAACACTGAGACCATCCTGTGCCCTTCTAGCTGTGAACTAGTAGCCAGAGCCATGTTGTCCTAGTAGCATGGGTGAATAGTCAAATAAGCCTGTGTTTGAGACTCAACTCTGTTTATGGTGTGTCTGTGAATAATTATTCAATGGCTTCCATTTTTGCAAAATGTGGAGAAACATGCCTAACATTCAAATTTTCCCTGAGGATTAGGAATGATATCCATAAGGGCCCATCACAGTGCCTAGACTATAGTAGTGTGATTTGGAATGTACATAATAACACTAAAAGTATAGATGACATTGAATAAGGATGACTTCTGTACCTTTTAGTGAAGTCATATCTAAAACAAGTAGGACTGGTTTAAAGTCAAGTTTAATCATCAACTCACATTTCTTCTCCTTTGATGATTCAGCATCAGTCCAATCAAATGACGTTAGGACAGCTCTGGTTATGGAATAGCCTGTATCAGAGCCAGCAGGAGCCAGACCTGGCCACAGATGGTTCTTGCTAAATAACAGCCCAAAAGGGCAATAGCAAGTGAGGGTTGCCAAGTCTCATTTTGGACACTCTAACAGGGAAAGGGGAAAAGAAAGCTTGGTGACAGAAGGACCCAGGTGCCACTTTGTGTGTGTGTGAAGTGAGGGTTCCTAAAACACCACCTGAGTCCTCAGGCTTCCTTGCACTCACCCTGTAGCTTGAATAGCCATGTGTCCAGGGCAAGAGCTGATGAGAGAGGAAGACTGATGGAGACCATGTGCCTTAGAATGACAAAATTCAGTGCCAAGTAAAGGATGTGCAGCTGTTTGAGAATTGTTTTGTTCCTTAAAAATAAAACTTGGGTTGACTAAAACTTAAATTTTTACTTATCTGCATGTCCCTCAGCTTGTTGTAAAACAAAAATGGGTTCTCAACCTAAGATCTTGATTGCTCAAAGGTGTAACTTTAAACTGTTTTATTTATATTTGTAAAATGGTAACTAATAAATCAATGCAACATCACATATAAAATAAGCAGAAACCCTACCATGTGAGTTCAAACCAGGGAATATATATATATTTTTCCTAGCCTCCCAGTTCTGTGAAATCCACTGACAATGACAATTAGAATGAAAAATCTCACTTTAAGAAAATATTCATTCTATCAATTTCTCCTCCCCAAATCAGTATCATCCATGTGGCCAAATATGATGTATAAGTCTCAAATGACTAAAATTCCTCTGTTGAGCTGCTTTTCCTTTTCCCACTTACTTCCATAGAACTTTCAGGCAGACCACATCCTTTCATACGAGTAAAAGTCAGAAATTTTGAAATCAGGGCAGTGGTTATTATTTTGCAGTTGTCTATGCTTTTGGTCTCCAAATACTTGCTTTTAAGATGCATCAAGTCATTGAGGAAAACATTATTTTTTGCCTCTTCATAGGTAACTTTAATTATAATATATGCATACTTGAAGGCTTTATATGAATTGCTAAAAATGCTTTTAGTTTTCCCTTCATAAAACATTCATTGTGCAACTCAGGGAATATGCTACAATGTCAAAATTGTATGCAAACATCATCATATTGCATATTTTAGTAAATTTTATGTTTTTTCTTTTGGAAACTGCAATCTTACTTAAATACTGTGCCTTGTAAAATGTATCTACATGTTCTCACTAGAACAAGGTCAGAAATGACTTTTCAGCTAAGATTCTGAGCAAAAATATCCTACCAACCAAGCTATTTTCTCAAATTTCATTAAGCATCTGAAGAACTCACTGACTCTTCAGATGGAAAAAAAAAATCTAAGCATAGACATTTTTGCAAAGATAGTTTATATAAGATGCTTATAAATTTCAAATATTATTTTTTCCAATACTTTTGAAGGCACATATATGCAAAAAAAAGATTAAAAAGGGCTAAAATAATTTAATTTTTAACCACTACAAAGAGGGAACCATTCCCTCAAGTCAAGTGGATCCCAGTGCCTAACATTCCTACCTTCCATTAAAAAGTTCTGAATTCATTTTCCTGTCATGTACTCATTCAGTATACAACATAATTTGCCTAATCCAATAACTAAAAGTGACATCAACTTTACAGATACTCATTTTGAGGGTTAAAGAAAATTTCACTTTATTCTTGAATCTTTCAAATAGTAAACACAGGCTTAATCAATACAAGAAACCTTTAAATATTTTTAAGTAAACTTGCCTGCAAATGTACTATTCTGGTTGAGAAAAAGCAACAAGACATAGATGTTTGTTACCTGAGATGAGAAAGAAAATATTTCTTCTCTTCCGTTCCTTGGTAATATCTTATTTGGGGGTTGTTTCATCAGTCCATTTCTTACATTTTTCCCAGTTTCACATTTCCTTTTTTCTGTGCTCAGTCTTAACATTCCACTTCCATTGAAGTCTAAGAAGGCTGTGCAGGGGTTGTAGCAATTCTCTCCCAATGCAATGGTCAAAGTTTCCTCTACTTTCACATCTTAGACCCAGATTCCGTCAGTGTATCCTGTATCCCATACAATCAACTGCAAAGTTCCATTCCAACTTCACAAAGCTTTTACAGCTTTTTTCTCAATTATAGTTTACATTCAACATTATTTTATGTCAGTTTTAGGTGTACAGATTGTGGTTAAACAATCATCACTTTTCAAAGTGTTTCCCATAGTGTTGTATTTTGTTACATGAATGATATAAATTTTTAAAGTTTTGAGGTATGTTGCTCAAGACTATGTCTACACATATAAATTAAGATGGAGTACTGAGTAATTACCAAAATATTTTGCATGGATTATTCAGATAAGTCAATAATTATTCTGAGTATTTTTCTTTTGAACATATAAACAATACCTTCCACTCTGCTTTCTACAGATTTCTGAGGTCTGAGACTGATGCTACCTGATGAAAAGAACCATAATACTTTCCCACTCAGTTAAGTATGTCAAGTTGGGATTTTAGTATCCTGGTCTGAAAATGGACTAGTCAGTCAAGTTGGATGTGTGCTGATCTTGTTCATCACTGAACAATCACAGTAAAAGCTCTCAGCCTAAGGTGCACAAGTTACCTGAAAATTATTGTTTCAGAGATGCAAACCCTTAGTTTAATTTTTCCCTTATTACAGAAGATCTTCACAAACTGGTCAACTTGGTTTAAGTCTCTTCTTACCTAATCATGAGATAGCTCACAGAAATGAGAGAAAAGATTCTAGACCTAGAATGTAATTTGAAATTACAGCCCATAATAACATGTGAGGGAAAATGCTGGGGAATTATTTATTGTCCTAGTCAATTTGCCAAAACACTAATATATTCTATTGCATTTTACTTTATATTTAATAATTTTAAAATGCTATCTAATTAATCAACCAAAACAAGCAAACACAGTTCATCATGTAAATTGTATTCTTTATAATTTTCACATGAGGAAACCAATTTAAACTAATGTGGACACATTTCTTTAGCAATTAAATGTTGAAATTAAAATTTAAAACCGTTTCCTTTTCTTTTTTTGACTTAAATATTTTACACAATTTTGCTAGATAAAGAAAGCCACCATCAAATGCAATGATCTTTATAGACAAAGCCCAAAGGGGTTAGTTAGGATCAAGGGTGGGAGGTGGGGATGGCTGGCATGGTGGGGAGGGGTGGGGGGGGAAATGGAGACAACTGTACTTGAACAACAATTAAAAAAGTATGGAAAAAATGTAATGATCTTTAACTGGCAGAATTATAACACACCTCAAAGAGAAATAAAAGAAAGCTAGTGTAGGAGGTAAGGATGAAGCAACTCAGGCTCTTTCATACTGATAAATTTCTAGAGCAGGAAACTATATTCATATTAGTGAGATAAAACTTTTCCAATGTTATTATTTTAAAAAATCATAATATTTGAAAAGCATCATGGAGAATTACATGATGACAGCAAAACAAGTGAACAAATATCCAATTTTTAGAAAAGAAGAAAATGTGGACTTTAAGAGCAATGGATTTCAACTTATTCCCTTGCCCATATAAACACAGATATTTAAAGATACTCTTTTTTGTTATTATTTTTATCACTATTATAATAGAAAGAGTAATCTATATCAAGGACAAACTTCTTATAAAATATTTTGAGCAAATAATAATAATAATGAGTTGATTTATAATTGGAACAACTAAAACGCTAAGAGAACTATTTAAAGATATTCCCACTTAAAGATGTTTTCTTAGGCACAAGCACTATATTCTCAACAACACGTTACAAATAGTAACATGAATGATATGCAGTTTTCAAATTAATTACAACCTAGTACAGACAAGATTTTAAAAGATTGTGATGTAGAAATATATGATAAAACTAAGCACTAAATCTAAGAAGGAGGTGTGCAAATCACCATATTTATTTTAACAACGCACTGTATAAGAACTTCATGAAGACTGAATTTCACTCTGGTTAATTAAAGAACACTAAAGTCTTTTAGTAGATCCAAGTATGTATTAATCAACAGTGATGCTGTGAGCATTTTAATAGCCAACTCTTTGTTAGTAATCACTAACATATTTATTCTCCAAAGGAATAGCTGTAATCATTCCAATCTACTTTTTACACAACAAAAGTAGTTCTGGGTAGTAGCATAGTTGGAAAGAGAGAGCATAGTATGGGATCAGCTGGTGGAGGAAGTAGGAAGAGCATTTTCCCAATGAAGCAGTTTCTCAAGAATTTCAAGATTATTTGATGATGTGCCAGTTGGTAGTATTATATGGTAAAATTGTCAAGAAATCAGTATGAAGCAATATCATGCAACTGGATGAGTTAACTCAAAAGTCTATATTTTTCTATGTACTTTTGCTTTCACCATAACAAGCACAAGCCAAAACACCAAAACCCGGTCTTTCTCTGTCCCACACCCTACTTCCTTGAGGTTTTAATTTGGCCTTGCTTCCAATTATTGGTACAAAATTTTAAGAATGATATTGACAACCAAGAACTCATTCTAAGGTGAATTAGTGGTAGAGAGTCTAAAACCTATATTAATTGAAGAATGGTTGGTATTCCTGTTGACATTTAATCTCTGAAACAAAAACATAGAGAAGAGTGATGTGTTCAGTGTTTCAGAACACTTAAAAGACTGTTGAATAGAATTGGGATGAGAATTAATCTGTGAAACTTCTATAAGGCAGGACCAATGAGTAGACATTGAATCCAAAGTGGATTTTGTGTCATTTGTAAGATGGGGTTTTTACAAAGAAAGGAAGAAAAGTAAAGAAAAAACACAAAGACTGAAACATATTAAAAAGCAGTGAAGTGGGAGCCACCCCTTTGCCCCCAGACTTCACCGGGACTAGCAGTCGCCTGAGGTCAGGGTCTCAGCTGACTACAAAGGGCTCCATGTCCAGCACATTGCAGGTGGCAGTGGCAAGCCATTGAAGAAGGTATGAGGAGGCAGAAGAGCCAAAGCTACAGCACAATGATGATACTGGGTGGAGACAGAAGGTAAAAAGGAGACTGGAGTGTAACTATGGAAGTCTAGACCATCAGGCCAAGAAATGGAAAGGGCTGCCCAGCCCAGAAATGCCACTTTTACCAGAGCATTAGCCACATGGTGGCCTCGTGTCCACTGAAGGCCCAGCAGGCTCCCAGCACACAGGGAAAGCTGGCCTATGATGGGGAGGAAGAAGAAGAGAGCAGCAGCCCCACCCTGATCCTAGAGGCCTAGAATGGAGACAGAGGGGTGGGGGCTCCCCTTTCACTGTCTGAAAGCCACAAAAAGCAGGCATCAGTTGGCAGAGTGGAGAAAGTGGAGATAGGGTGGGTAGGGCAAGTTGGCACTGTATCACAGCGTCACCCCTCCTCCATTTTGGATTAGGAGGCATGTGGGCGAAGGGGTGAGGCAAAGAAACTCCAACCACGCTCTGTCCAAATGCACATGCGGGCTTCAGAGAAATCCCTCTGGAGCCTTAGTATATTGTTTGAGTCACCACCAGAATCTCTAGCTTTTAAAAGCAGCCTGCTTAGAGAAGTTATTTTCCTTTCAAAGAAGAATATATGATAATAATATTTCTAACCTCAGAGTGAAAAGCCTAATAATCAGACCACATTGATGGGCCCAACCCATAAACTACTACATTCCGTGAAAAGGAGTCTCTCCGAGTTAAGGCAGGGTTTTTGGCATCCTACCTTCTCGTAACCCACTGCTGAGGTAGGGTGCTGGGAACTGTACCAAATAATGAGTCGTGACGAGAGGCAAGAGGGGCATTTGGGGAATGCATGCAGACCTTAGCTCACCCCCATCCCACTCTAGGACATGATTTCATTTATTTACTCCTTTGTATAATTACACTTTGGGACTCATTTTCTTACAAGATGCCACCTGCATTAGCCATGTGTAAATGATGCTATGTATGCATTTTAACTTTATTTTCTTCATATAAATATTCTGTTTTTGTTTTATTATGTATTTTTGTCTAAGGCTCTCATTCCCACATTGTGTTCTCAGGTACATAAGCAATCTCAGGGATAAGTGGGCAGCTGCCCTGGCTCTGTCCAACAGGAATACTTTTCATCATTACAGAGAACAACTATTAGGGTGCCGTTGAACAACCTCATTTTTGCCAGTTAGAACTGCCTTTTCTGCCATAATGTCTTCTTGACACCTTCTACCTTGAATGTTTTGTGGAGATTAGGTTTGAGCTGGTTAACCCATGTCTTGATTTCCTACTGGAAGAGTAGGAATTAGTCTGAACAGGAAAAGGTGGTACAGAGATGTTAAGAGAGGTACAGCCAGGTGTAAGGCTCCAAGAGGAAGCCAAGATGAGGTGAGGGTTGTCCTTGTATGTGATAAAGTGCTTCCATTCCAGACCTCTGATCTCAGGGAATGAACTCACTTCCCATACAAGGTAAGTTCTTCACTGGATTGGGCTAGGCCTCCCATGTACAACAGGGTCTATATGTGTGTTTTGGTAAAAAAAAAATGTGAGTTGTTAAGGACCGGTTTTAAGAATGACACCTGTGTGCCCATCTTGTGTTGCTTAGGGATGAATATATGAAGCAAGGACTAAAATCCTTAACCCTTAAAATTTCCTGTCTTTTCTTCCCTTGGTACCAGACAGATTCTTAAATGAGGGCTTCTTCTTTTTATTCTTTTTAATTTTTAAAATATGTTTATTGATTTTAGAGAAAGAGAAAGGGGGCAGTTGAGTAGAAACATCAATGTGAGAGAGGAACATTGATCGGTTGCCTTCCATATGCACCCCAACCAGGGATTTAATCCACAACTTAGATATGTGCCCGGACCATGAATCAAACCCACAACCTTCTGGTATACAGGGACAATGCTCCAACATACTAAGCCACATCAGCATGGGCAATGAGGGCTTCTTTGTGATGTCTGAAGCCAGTGTCCCACCCTGCAGCAGTGATTACAGTGTCTAGTAGCTAAAGAAGTGTGGGCTTCCATATACATGCTGTGAGATCACCACAAACCCACCTCACTGTGTCAAAATGGGACCAATGCAGTAGAACACACTGGGTGACATATGTCTGATCCTGGGTTCTTATCTCCTCCAATTGCAATTCCTTTCTAGTTACAGCATTTCTCTGAGATTTGTAGAACTTCATGAGTCACTGATCATGACCATTGGTCATGGCTAGATGGTCTAGCTTGTGTAAATATAATGCACTGTTTTTTTATTCATGTTCTTTTAGGGATTTATTATTTATAAACATCTTAGTGTATTGAGAGAATAACAGCCAAAGCATGTTTGACAAAAAGTTCTATATCAGGAAAAGGGACCTGAAACATTCATTTGGAAGCAATTCTTCTCAAAGTGGGGACCCTGAACTCTCATTTCTTTTGTCTTCCCCTCCCCCTATTTCCTATTTTGGATCAGATCCTCTGTCCTAAATACTTGAATCCTATCCTACTCCCTCCTCCATCTCTCCCCCAGTAAAAGTCCACACAGTCACACATACACATTTAATTTCTGGGTGTCTCCACAACCCTTAAGTGATTTGTGCAAAAAATCCTCATAAAACTGGAAACACTCCACCTCTTTTTCTCAGCCTCCTGAGTCAAGATCATTTCTTCGTGTGATTCATATCAAGCTTTTCACTGCTGTATTTGGATGAATCAAACTTACTTTAATATCTAACTCAAGGGTAGAGAGAGGCAATGAGCAAGACTTTCATGTAGAAAGTAGAGTTGGGAAACCAAGAAAGGGAATATATACCCATGTCACTTAGGGATTTTTATGAAGGTGCAAGAAACTTACATCGAAGTGACCACAGGATTTCTTAATAGGAGATAGATGAATGTAGCTCCTATAACTGGGGAGTTCGATGGTTGTTTTTGCTGAGATGGGTACTTCCTTCACCATTTCCCATCATTTTGTAACACACCTGCTGACTTTTCCCTTTCCCTCTCTTTTCCCAAGAAAAAGAAAGATTCATTTGTACTGAAAAAAGAATAGTGATATGAATGTGCTCAAGAACACAATGTTGAGGATTAGAGAAAAATTCAATATATTGTTGAGTTGTAAGGCGCGCCAAATCCTTTAAAGCATTCATTGACCAGCCACATTCTGGAATCCTTGATATATAGGCCAAGACTAGAGTAGCATACAACAATTTTAGGCAGCCTTTCATGAACTCCACTGTCTGTTAAAATTCTCTGCTGTTCTATCAATTACATCTTGAAAATTATATCCCCTTTAATTATTACACTTTATTCTTGGTCAAATCCCATTATGCCATAAGATAAAAAGTGGCTGAATACTATACTATAGGTGGGAATCTTGACATATCTTTCCTTAAGCAGGATTTCCTATATGATTATGAATTTTAATTTCACAGTGAATTGTTTGTATACACAAGTATGTGCATGTTTGAATCCTTTCGAAGTGTATAGAAGATAATATGCAAATGGCATATTGTGGACTATTACTTCCCTCCTTGACCCCCACCTTCTCCTCCTCCTCATCTTCCTCCATCTTCTTCTTTTTGGCTGATGACAGAATTGGATTCCAGACGTTGTGTTCTGGGCATGACACACTCTACCTAAGAACCTAAAAAGTCATATCCTGATGCAATTTGTTATATTTGTTGTAAAGACCCCCTAAACACATCTCTAATTATATCACCAAGGACTATCTATATGATAATCTATGGGATCAGTTTCTCAGTTGTTAATCTTCACAGCATGGTCGTACTTCATCATTGGTAACGTTCTGATTCTTTTAATGTATGGGTTGTAAGAATGTTTGATTCATATTTCCCCCTTTTGTCTGACCACTGAAACACCCCATGACAAATTGGTGATCCACTAGTCATAGCTTCCATTTTAAATATTACTTTACCCCAGCTTTATCTCACCATTTTTTGGCCCTTACTTTTCTATTTGCTAATCTTTTCAGCTTTCATAAAATTCATTTGATTTGGTTTTATTATAAAAGATACTCTTTCAACAACTTCAACATCAAATGAATACATAACTTATCAAATGAACATACCATTCTTAATTCTTCAGTCTTGTGGAAACTTTGTACAAGCCTGCTAGAAAATTTAAAAGAAGGTTTAAAAATTAGTATTTTCTAGAACAACCTAGAGTAGTAGTATTTTATGCTCATCTTTTTATCTCATGACCCACCTTTCCCTTCCTTCTATTCTGGTAAATTTCTGACTGTGTGGGCAAAGATGCTTTGTCAGAGACTCTGTGGAATGGAGTAGTCTTCCTGTGTATCTGCACATGTTATTATGTAAATTCTGTTCTCAAAGGGAGAAGGAAAGGGCCCTTTAAATTCAGTCCCTGAATGTTTAAGGCTCAGCAAATCCAGTTACAGAATTCAAAAGTCCTCCAACTCTAAAACCAGTGTAATGAAATTGAGGACCATTATAAATCTGTTACAGGTCATGGGTGTCTACAACTCAGAAAACACAAAAATGGTGAAAGTCATTCTGTTCTTGTTTTTATACATTCTAACCAATCAGGGCAAGCCAAGAAAAAACTTTCAATAGTTACAAACAGATAAGAGTCAGCTACTTTTACAGAGAAGCTGAATTGTTTCTTATGGCTTCTTTATAAAATCTTTATTTAGTGTAACTAAATTGCTTATTGAAATAATTCTATGAAAAATCAATTGCTTATCTTGGAATGCAAAGGGAATGAAGGTTGTATTTTGTACTTTTCTTTTGCTTAGAGGTTAAGTGGTTGCTTGCTTATTTAACAAAGCTAATGTAACTAAGATGAAACATGTTTCCCCACCAGGGCATTATATTTACTATAAAGAAATATCAATGAAATTTAAATGCCATCTCAATTAAATGCACTAGCCAAGATTCCAGGACTGAACTGAGTTTTTCAAATCACAGTTCAAATGCTTCAGTCTTTCTGTGATGGTTATTGTTCTGTAGTTGGGTAGGCTAAGAGAAACTCTAACACTGGTGGACTGTAAGGATGTAGTAGTATCTCTGAATGATCATCATAGCAGACAATGGCTTGAAGTGCAGGAATTTGACTTAAACTCCTTCAATATGCACAAGTCAGAGAATTCTGCACAGGTTCCTTCAAGAGAAACATCCCAAACAAAGGGATTATTATTATAAGCACTCACATGAGAATGATGGCTGATACATTTCACTGAGTATATACTATGAAGCTGAACCCCAAAGTGACTGGCAAGATCTTACTTTTTTTAATTAAAATAGCAAACTTCAATAACATCACATATATCTACAAGCCACTGGTCTTTATCCTTAATTAGTTTTTTTTTTTAATTCACTGTTACCATTATGCTTTGTCTTTCCTCCTAACATTGTTACTTTTCTGGGCCACAAAAGCCAAAGCGGCTTCCCTCATTATTCCAGGTAGTACTATTTAATGTCAACTTCAAACATGGAGGCACACAAGGGAAGAAATGTTCCTGCTGTGTATTGTATGTCTTGGCTCCATACCCTTGCTGGGTTGATGCATATGAAAATACAAACCATAGGAACAGTATTTCAGTGAGAGAAAGATGCAGAAAATTTTTATTGATAAATGGAGGGTGAGGTCATTGCATTCATATTCATTCCACTGCAAATGAAATTTATATTTTCAAAACAAACCCTATAAATTCAGCCATGAGGATGGTTAGGCAGATTCTGGCTGCCCCTTTGAGTGGGGCAGTTACTCAAATTCCTGAGTTGTTTTCTACCCACAGAGAGAGTAGCAGTAGTGTTTTATTTAACTGTTTCTTATAGTATCAGCTGCCTGAATGTCACACTTCTACATAATAGGTTAAGTTATGGAGGATACTGTATGTTTGTGGTTAGACAAACTGTGTCTTCATGTGCAGGTATGAGCAGTAGATATGTTAATACTTCTCTATCTGTCATTCATAGGAAAAATCATTAGTGGCAGCAATGTTTCTCTGTGTTCTGTGCTTCCATATAATAATTAATATCAATTTTGAGGGCCTTTACCCAGATTGCTTTTTTCTGCAGTATGATGGTATGTAGGCTAGTTTGTGATGGTACAATTTGGTTCCAATTCCTCTTTAAAACTGACTGAAATGCAGCTATTACTCATGAGGATGGCTTCTAAAATGCAGATATTTCTAGAATGCAAGCTAACAGGGGGATTAATAGAAAAAGGAAAAAAGTTCTTCACATATATCTTGCACTAAAGTGAGAAACATGGGTATGTACATGATCTTTTCAAAGCATCATATTACTTTATATAATTAATTGCTAGAATTGTAAATATCTTTTCATTCTAGTTGAAAACCTCTTAGCAAACAGTAAATTATGCTCGAAGTGTACACATCACTTTCTTACCTTGGTGTGTCATTTTGAATATTTGTCATCAGTGAGATTATTTTCCCTTGTAGTACACACACTTAGAAAATTCTGTGTTCCAATGCCGTTTCCCACAAATAAATTTTTTTGTGAAATGAATATCTACTGTCCTCTGCTCTACCAGCTGAGCTATTGAAGAGAGCAAAATAGATGGACTTCCTTTGCTAAGTGAAATAAGTCAGTCAGAAAAAGCTAAGAACCATATGATTTCACTCAAATGTGGTACATACACTGAAACTTGCAGACATGGACAAGAATATGATCGCTACCAGTAAAGGGCAAAGGAGGGCAAATATATGGTGACAGAAATGATTTGACTTTGGGTGGTAGGCACACAGTACAATATGCAAATAATTTATCAGAACTGTACTTGAAACCTATATAATCTTGTTAAGCAATGTCACCCAATTAATTTAATAAAAAATACTGAAAATATACTATATCCCTATTGTCTAACAGGAATAATTAGATAAACATAATAGAATAGCACATAAAATTTGTATCATTTTGTAATGTGAAACAATACTAAAGGTTTTTCAGATAAACTAATTTCATGAGTTTTATCTTTAGATATGTGTCTCAACTTTTATTGTATCTTGATGATGTGCCAATCTATCTACTAACTATACCTTACCTAAAATAAACATTTGACATATTTATTTACAAATAAAACATTTAAACAGCAAAAAAATGAATGTCCAAAAAACCAACCTGGTATACTCACTAGATACTCATTGTGATATAAAAACCTCCATTTTCCAAAACTACATCCATGCCATTGAAACCAATATTTTTCCTGTCTTTTCAACATCTCAGAAGGTAAACATAAGAGGGAATAATCAATAAAGTGAAAGTAGCATCAGGACTAAGGAGTGTTGCTTGGGTTTTATTAATTCCCTAAGGGTCAGCCTTATATTTCCCTAGTTAAGTAGTATGCAAATACCAGCAAGCTTACTTGTCTTACTTGGCACCTTATGAATTTAGCATATTACTGTCACCCTAGGTATGTAAGCCAGTCCACCATGCTAAGAAGGACATAGGAGGAGGCAAACAACTTTTCAAGGTCAATAGAATATACCTAATCTTGTTAGAGCAAATGAAGATCTACTTTATTCAATGTTGGATTGATTAATTAGACAAGAACAGGATTGTCATTTAATTAACTTATCATATCTGTCACCTATCAGACATGGCCATATTTCTTGACATAGGGAAATTAGCGATTCTTTAATTCATTTTCCAAGGGAAAGAAACAAAAAAATGTGTATTTACTGAGTAATTGTAATTTGGAAGATATAACATATTCAATTGCACTTGAGAAAATACAACAATCTCCCAAGTACTGAAAACTTATGAGGTGGAAAATGCTATTTTGAATTCCTAAAAGTGTAGAATATGAAATATTGAGAAATGTAACAAAAAAGAAAAGGGACATTAAATTGCACAGGCTGTAAGTCAGTGCTTTTCCACTGAATTTTCTGTAATGATAAAAATATTTGATATTTGCATACTCCACTGCTATGCATTAGCTGCATGTAGCTAGTGAGCACTTGAAATGTAGTTGGTGCAATGGAACAACTGACATTTTATTTTACTAATATTTAAATAGTAACATATGGCTAGCGACTGCCATGACAAACAGTAAAGTTCTAAGTATTTCAGGGATAGACAGAATAATTTGCATGGAGGGAGCTTTGGGAAGAGCATTCCAGGGCAAGGTTTTTGTACATAAGCATGAAGTGAGGCCAAGGAAACTAAGAAATAGCCAATTCGAGGAGAGCAAACATTACACAAAGAAAAGTTTCAGAAAAAGAAGAAAAAGCAAACCAGGCAGGAAGTGGTGTTTTTCAGGTAAAACCTGACTGCAGATTTTTCAAGCAGATTGCTAATTCCCAGATGAAAGTTTGAACAGTTCCATCAAACCCCCAAGCTCCCTTCACGAGATTTGTCTAACTTTACAAGATTTATAAGAAATATACATTAGTTTTTACTATGTCTTAATTTATAATTTCAATATATATTTGCTTTTCAATATTATTGAAAATTTAATGTTTAAAACACGTATCTATAATTGAAATTAAGAAGAAAGTTTTAAATATAAAAGTTTGCTGGGATTAGTCAGAATAAATCAAAGGGAAGATTAAAAATTAAAGTCTTTGGCTTTCAGATGGTGATTGATCTTATAGAAATAAATAGGTTTTGGAATATCCCAGTTCAAGACTCTTTAATTGTTGAAATACAGTTTATTGCATTATTTTTAATGTAACAGACCTGTGCAAACAGGGTTGTCATGCAACATTAAAATGGAAAAAAGTTATACCAAGAGGCTCAATATTCTACTGAGCATAAAAAAAAAAAAACTTAGTACAATAAAAGTATTCATAGTATTAACTATACAAGAAAGAAATGGCTCAAAAGTAGTGATCTCATTGAAATGTTCTTTGGGTTTTGCCTCTCAACATGTAAATTATTTTACTTTATTGTGTCCTTTTTATTCATAATGAACATGACTTATTTTTTCTAATTAATTTTGTATTTCTTTAAAAGCATATAAATCAGGGTTCACTTGTTATAGCAAAAATTCATTCATGTGATTGTTTATGTTGTCCATTTTAATATGAATGGACATTGCATCTCATGAGCTTTGCTTGATAGTCTGCCAATATTTAAGTGTGTTCTGTAGTCAGACAAGCTTACAAAATGATTGCCCACAGCATGAAGCCTGCGGCATATTTATGAGATTTTGGCTACATGTTTGTCAGCATAAAACAGCATTGGAATAATTCAAATAGAGACTTTCTTTTTTTACAATTTACATTATTTTATTGTTGTTCAATTACAGTTGTCTGTATTTTCTCCCCACCCCTCCCCCGTCACCCCCTCCAAACCCACCTCCCTCCTTACTTCCACCCTCCCCCTTGGTTTTGTCCATGTGTCCTTTATAGTAGTTCCTGAAAACCCTTCTTCCCACTGTCCTCTCTCCCCTCCCCTCTGGCTATCATTAGATTGTTCTTATTTTCAATGACTCAGTTTATATTTTGTTTGCTTTTTTCTTCTGTTGATTATGTTCCAGTTAAAGGTGAGATCATATGGTATTTGTCCCTCGCCGCCTGGCTTGTTTTACTTAGCATAATGCTCTCCTGTTCTATACATGCTGTTGCAAAGGATATAAGCTCCTTTCTGCTGCATAGAATTCTATTGTGTAAGTGTACCAGTTTTTTTATCCACTCATTTGCCGATGGGCATCAAGTAGAGACTTTCGTTAGTACTGAGTGCTTGATATCCAAGACATAAAAAAAGACATATTGCAATACATTTGCTTAATGCACACAGACAGATGAATAGAAATATTCAAACCAAGGGATTAATGAACATTAAATTGTTTTTTAATATGTATGCATTTATGGCATATAGACAACAGTAAATTGTTAAGTGCAATGAAGAATAGGAATTGTGATTTTGATAAATCTAGTTCTACAGAAAAGTTAACCTTACTGAATGCTATTTATATAAATAAATGTATTTGAGAAAAGTTAATACTTACAGAATGTTATTTTATAAATAAACATATTTAATGTTTAAAAATAATTTTGCACTTATTTTTCCATCAGTATGCCAGATACCATCTTTCCTAAAGATCAGCATTAAAGTCACACACTGTCAGCATCCTCTGGGAAATTGTTAAATGCACATTTTTTAGCCAATACCCAGATTTATTGAATAAGAACACCCGAAGATGGTGCCCAGTAATCTGTGTTATAAAGAACCTTTTGGCTGATTATGATGCATGAGCACCACTGACTTAGCTGATCATTCTAATCTCTCAGGTGAAGAAATTTAGGAGGTGGTTTGGGGCTATGGATTAAAACTAAAGTTTGCTAACCACCCATCTCCACTACATCAGTAATTGGGCTTGGTGTCTTCTCATAGACACATTTGTTTGCCTACCCAACATTAATTTATTTGTTTTTTTCCTATCAGATTAATGGTTATGGTAAAGGCTCCATTGCATATTGAGGTAGATCAAGGAAAAATAAGCTTATTATCATAATTTTTCTGAAAACATCATGCTGATATTGTCTTTGCTATTGATTGGTATAGGAAAAGGTATGGTGCCAAATTCTGGTCAGTGAAATAAAATGAACATTTTGGGAAAAGATTTTCTCATTCCTGAGAAGAAATCATAATACAATAAAGTATCTCTCCTTGGGGCACTGCCATTTTTGCGTAGAATGTCTGGGACTTCCGTAGCCAGACAAATCTCAAATACTTAGCAAGTTGATTTTACATTTCTTTACCTTTAATTACAATAAAGAAATAATAACTTCCATGATATCATTGACCTGCTGAAACAATCTGCAACAACTAACCAACTATACAGGTCCTTTTCTTGTTTTCTATCCTTCCTAGGGAATTTGAGTAATTTGACATGATAAATGTCTTTATTAAGACATTATGAGTCAAAGTTCTTGTTACTGAAAACATCCTCAACACAGGATTTTCAACACTGCCCTATTGGGACTCCTTAATATCTGTTTATATCCCATATGTATACATCATAAGAGAAGTAACTATTTTTAAAAAGGTAAAGAGTAAAAATCTTCCTTTTCACCCTTTCCTTTACTATTCTTGAGGTGTAAACATTTTTAATTCTTTCTGATGTAATATTTTGATGGTCATTATATTATTGTTAAATAATAAATTTTGCTATATTGCTAAATATAGCAATATTGCTAAATAATATTGTTAGCTTTTATGGATTGATTGATAAATTTTAGAAATCTTTTAATTTCCAACTATAAACTATATTTATATCCCCCTTACACATCTCTAATTTTACTTTGACTCATCTACCTCCAGATTTTTATATTACACTATGATTTTAGTTATTAGTTAGTATTATAATTTTAACTAGTAAAGTTTAGTCTCTAGTTTTAATCTAAGAAGTTGCAATAGAGTAATTTCCTATCACATTAGATGAAAAAGTAACTATACTTTTCTACTTCAACTTCTCCCCTTAATCAATTTCTGTGAACTCTAATTTTTATCTTGTCATAGTTCAACATAGGTACAGTAAATCTTCTGGAATTTTTCTGAAGTAATTTCCAAATATTGAAAAGCATTAGTCATTTACATTTTGATGATGTAAATGTTGATTACTGAGTTGATTAGAATGAGAGGGCTCAGAAACTGAGACACAATTCTAAGTTCATAAATCTGTGCCACTTCACATAGAATCTTCCAAGCATTACGATCAAATTGATCCCTTTTCCTTTTATTTCTTCATATCACATTTTAGTTTGCTTCATATTTGAATCATGATGTTCTAGTTTTTCTTTTTCTAGAAGATCCAATTACTTTTTCATTTCCTCTGGACAGAAGAGAACTATAGTATCATTTTATTACTAAGGGCTTCCGAATCTCTTTATATGTCCCCTTCACCGGGTTACAAAACTGGCATCTTTTGAAAAGCCCTTTCTACTTAATGGTCTAAAATGAACAGATAAAAGTATATGTCAGTTGCAGAGCTGCCTTTCCAATACTTTTTTTCAAATAAAATTATGTGTTCACTCCATTGCTTTAGATCTAATATATTCCTTTTTGTTGGATTTCTCCTATTGATATTTTGCTGGCCAAATCATTAAGTACTGTTTTAAAGATTGGTACAGAACCAAATGTTTTATCATCGCATAACTTAAAAAAAAATACTTATTTTTGGTCTCACATAGGATTTGTAATTTCCATATTCAAACTCTGAGTATTTTCTATGCTTAGTTTCTTGAATTTGGTACCACTCTTAGAAATATGAGGCCAATGTAAAAATTTTGTCTTTCTAGGTATCTGGATTTCTTATCCAGAAGATTTTAGAATATCTCTTTACACCTGAAAGTTAGAAATTTCAGAATAATATATCTAATTGTGGATTTTTCCTCATGTATTCATTGATGCCTCTCTTCATTTATTCTACAACAAACATCAGTGTCTATATCAGTCAGACTTTCTTTTTTTATTTATTTGATATCTATCTATCTATCTAAATTGTTGTCCCAATCTTTCCCTTTGCTCTCACCTGCCCCACCACCCTGGCCTGCCTCAGTCAATCCCCATCCTGTTGTCCATGTACCTGGGTCATTTATACCTGTTTCTTAACTAGACCCTTCCCCTATTGGCCCCCCACACACCACTCCCCGCTCTCCTCTGGTAACTGTCAGTCTGTTGCTTGTTTCCATGCCTCTGGTTCTAATTGGTTCATTCTTTTTGTTCTGTTTTTTTTTTTTTTTAATTCCTCTTACAGGTGAGATCATATCATATGGTATTTGTCTTTTGCCACTTGGCTTATTCACTTAGCATAATATTTTCTGGTACCATCAATGCTGTCAAAAAAGGTAGGAGCTCCTTCTTTCTCTCTGCTGTGTAGTATTCCATTGTGCAAATGTACCACAGTTTTTTGATCCACTCATTTCCTGATGGACACTTATGTTGTTTCTAGCATTTAGCTATTTTAAATAATGCTGCTATAAAAATAGGGGTGCATAAATTCTTTTGAATTGGTGTTTCAGGATTCTTAGGTCCCAGCGGTGGAATCACTGGATCAAAAGACAGCTCCATTTTTAGTTTTTTTAAGGAAAATCTGTATTGTTTGCCATGGTGGCTGCATCAGTCTGCACTCCCAATGCACTGCACTAGGGTTTCCTGTTTTTACACAACCTCTCAGCACTTGTTTATTGATGTTAATGATTGCCATTCTGACCAGTGTGAGGTGGTATCTCATAGTGGTTTTAATTTGCATCTCTGATGGCTAGTGATGCTGAGCATCCTTTCATATGTCTCTGGGCCTTCTGTATGTCCTCCTTAGAGAAGTGTCTGTTCAGGTCCTTTGCCCATTTTTTAAATGTATTGTTTGTCTTACTAGTGTAAAATCATATGAGTTTTTTTCTATATTTTGGAAATCAAACCCTTGTCCCAGGATTCATTGGCAAACACATTTTCCTGCACAGTTGGTTCCCTTTTCACTTTGCTGATGTTTGCTTTAGCTATGCAGAAGCTTTTTTTTATTTGATGTAGTCCCATTTGTTTATTCTTTCCATGATGTCCCTTGTTCTAGGGGACATACTGGTAAAAATATTGCTGCCTGGAATATCTGAAATTGTCCTACTTATATTCTCCTCTAGGATTTTTATGGTATCACCACTTATATTTAAGTCTTTTATCCATCTTGAATTTATTTTTGTGTATGGTTTAAGGAGGTGGTTTAGTTTCATTTTTTTTTTTTTTGCATGTATCATTACAGTTCTCCCAACACCATTTGTTGAAGAGGCTATTTTTACTCCATTTTATTATCCTGCCCCCTTAGTCAAATATTAATTGGTCATAGAAACATAGATTTATTTCTGGGGTCTCTATTCTGTTCCACTGATCAATGTGTCTGTGCTTATGCCACTACCATGCTATTTTGATTACAGTGGCCTTGTAATATCGTTTGATATCAGGTATTGTAATCGCTCCTAATTTGTTCTATTTTCTCAAGATTCCTGAGGCTATTCAGGTTTGGTTTAGGTTCCATAAAAGTTTTTTGAAATATTTATTTTATATCTGTGAAATATGTCGTTGGTATTTTATTAGGGATAGCATCTAATCTATAAATTACTTTGAGTAATATGAACATTTTGATGATGTTACTTCTTCCAATCCATGAACACAGTATATGCTTCTGTTTATTTGTATCTTCCTTAATTTTTTTCTCCACTGTTCTGTAGATTTCTGAGTACAAATCTTTTACCTCCATGGGTAAATTTATTCCTAGTTGCTTTATTTTTTGTGTTGCTATAGTAAATGGAATTTTTTTTCTGATTTCTGTTTCTGATATTTCATTGTTGGTATATTGAAGTGTTTGAATTTCTGAATATTCTTTTTGATTGGTGTTTCAGGGTTCCTAGGATATAATATTAGCAGTGGAATTGCTGAGTCAAAAGGTAGGTTCATTTTTAGTTTTCTTAGAAATTTCCATACTGCTTTCCGTAGTGGTTGTACCAGTCTGCAATCCCATCAACAGTGCACTAGGGCCTATGCACCCCAATGTTCATAGCAGCACAATTTACAATAGCCAAATGTTAGAAGCAACCTAGGTGCCCATCAGTAAATGAATGGATCAAGAAACTATGGTACATTTACACAATGGAACTCTATGCAGCAGAAAGAAAGAAGGAGCTCCTACCCTTCACAACAGCATGGATGGAACTGGAGAGCATTATGCTAAGTGAAAATAAGCCAGGAGGTGAAAGACAAATACCATATGATCTCACCTTTAACAGGAACCTAATCAACAAAACAAACAAACAAGCATAATATAATCAAAGACACTGAAATTGAGAACAGGCTGACAGTCACCAGAGGGGAGAGGGGAGGGAATTCCAGGAGAAAGGGGAAGGATTTGGAGCAACAAGTATAATAAAGGTCACCTGTACAAAAACTAGGAGTGGGGGTGGAAATGGGAGGGAGGTGGAGAGGGCTGGGGTGGTGGGCTGGGATGGGAGTAAAAGACAGAAAACTGTACAAGAACAACAGCTAAATAAAATAAATAAAAAGAAAAAAGAAAAATATGGCAATTAATAAAGAATCTTGAAAATACAAAAAAAAAAATTCTGAATATTGACTTTGCATCCCACTCTTTTGCCAAATTCACTTATTAGGTCTATTACTTTTTAGTGGCACCTATGAGGTTTTCTATGTGCACTATCATGGCATCTGCAAACAATGACAGTTTTAGTTATCCCTTTGTAATCTGGATTTTTTTATTTCTTCTTCTTTTCTCATCACTATGGCTAGAACTTCCAATACTTTGATTTTGTTTAATAGAAGTGGTGAAAGCGGACATCCTTGTCTTGTTCTTGATCTTAGTGAAAAAGATTTTAGTTTTTGCCCATTGAGTATGATGTTAACTATAGGTTTCTCATATATGGCCTTTATTATGTTGAGGTATGCTCCCTCTACTCCCACTTTGTTGGGTGTTTTTGTCATAAATGGATGCTGCACCTTAACAAATGGTTTTTCCACATCTATTGGTATGATCATGTGATTTTTGTCTTATCTTTTGCTCAGGGGATATATTACATTTACTGATTTGTGAATATTGTACCATCCTTGCATATCTGAGATGAATCCCACTTGATAATGGTGTATGATCTTTTTAATGTATTGCTGGATGTGGTTTGCCCATATTTTATTGAGGATTTTAGCATCTATGTTCATAAGAGATATTGGCCTGTAGTTTTCTTTGTTTATTGACTTTATCTGGCTTTCGAATTAGAATAATACTAGCCTCATAAAAAGAGTTTGGGAGTCTTCCTTCTTCTTGATTTTTTTAGAAAAGTTTGAGAAAGATAGGAGTTAACTCTTCCCTAAATGTTTGGTAAACTACATCTCTGAGGCCATGTGGTCCAGGGCTTTCTGTGTGCCAGGAATTTTTTGATTACTGCTTCAATTACACTAGTTGTTATCAATCTATTAAGGCTTTCTGCTTCCTCTTGATTCAGTTTTGGAAGATTATATTTTTCAAGAAATTTGTCCATTTCCCCCAGGTTGTCAAATTTCTTGGTGTATAGTTGTTCACAGTAATTTCTTACAATTCTCTTTGTTTTTGTGGCAACAGTTATAATTTCTCCTTTTCTGTTTCTGATTTTATTTATTTGGATCCTGTCTATTTTTTTTCTTGATAAATCTGGCTAAAGGCTTGTCGATTTTGTTTATCTTTTGAAAGAACCAGCTCCCAGATTTATTGATCCTTAGAATTGCTCTTTTAGTCTCTATGTCATTTAATTCTGCTCTGCTCTTGATTAATTCCTTCCTTCTGTTCACTCTGGGCTTTGTTTGTCATTGTTCCTCTATGGTTATGTTGCTTATTTGATGTAGGGTTAGGTTGCTTATTTGAAATGTTTCTATCTGCTTTTGGTAGGCCTGTATTGCTATTAACTTCTTTCCTAGGACCGCCTCTGCTGTGTCCCATAGGTTGTGGTTTGTTCATTTTCATTTGTTTCCAGATACTTTTTGATTTCTTCCTTGATCTCACTGTTAACCCATTCAATATTTAACAACATGTTATTTAGTTTCCACGAATTTGAATGTTTTTGAGTTTTTTCCTTGAGGTTGGTTTCTCATTTCAAGCCACTGTGATTTGAGAAGATATTTGATATGATTTTAATTTTCTTGATTTTTTAGGCTTGTTTTGTGTGCTACCACGTGGTCTTTCTTTGAAAATGTCCATTGTGCATTTGAAAACGATGTATATTTTCTTCTTTGGGTGAAATGATCTGTATGTAACAATTAAGACCATTTGATCTAGAGTGTTGTTCAGTGCCACAATATCCTTGCTCATTCTTTGCTTGGAAGCTCTATCCATTGTTGACAATGGGGTGTTAAAATCCCCTACTATGAATGTGTTGCTGTTAATATGTTTTTTGAAGTCCTCCAAGATCTCCATATATTTGGGTGTTTCTATGTTTGGTGCATATATTTTACCAGGGTAATATCTTTTTGAAGAACTACTGCCTTAAGTATTATGCAGTGTCCTTCTCTGTTTCTTTTTATGGCCTATGTTTTGAAATCTGTTTTGTCTGATGTAAGTATTGCTACCCTGTTTTTTTTTTCATGTCTCTTGCTTGGGATATTTTTTCCATCCCTTCACTTTCAGACTGTGTAGGTCTTTTGTTCTGAGGTGGGTCTCTTGTAGACAGCATATATGGGGTTATATGTTCTTATCCATTCAGCTACCCTATGTGTTTTGATTGAAGCATTTAATCCATTTACATTTACAGTTATTATTGATAGGTACTTATTCATTGCCATTTTTTCCCTTTGTACTTGTGTTCTTCTCTCTCTCTCTTTCTCTTTCTTTATTTTCTCAAAACAGTACCTTTAGCATCTCTTACAATGCTGGTTTCATGGAAGTGTATTCCTTTAGCCTTCTTTTGTCCAGGAAATACCTTATTTCACCTTCATTTTAAATGAGAGCCCTGCTGAGTAGAGTAGTCTTGGTTGCAGGCTTTTGCTCTTCATTACTCAGATATGTCTTGCCATTCCCATCTGTTTTGTAGTGTTTCTGTTGAGAAAACAGCTGACAGTCTTACTGGACCTCCCTTGTATGTTATTGGCTGTTTCTCCCTTGCTGACTTTAAGATTCTCTGTTTTAAAAATTTGCCATTTTAATCATGATGTGTCTTGGAGTGGGTCTCTTTGCATTCATCTTGATTGGGAAACCTCTGTGCTTCCAGGACTTGCATGACTTTTTCTCTCATCAGTTAGGGAAGTTTACTTTTTAAAACAGGTTTTCTATACCTTACTCTTCTTCTTCTCCTTCTGGTACCCCTATGATATGGATATTATCATGTCTCATGTTGTTCTGAATTTCCCCTAAGCCCTCTTCATTCTTTTTGTGCCCTTTTTTCATTTCTTGCTCTGTCTTGGCCTCCAGTTCGCTGATTCAATCCTCTGCTTTTTCTAGCCTGCTTTTAATTCTGTCTACTGTGTTCTTCATTTCAAATACTGTGTTCTTCATTTCCTCCTGGCTATTATGATAGTTTCTATGTTGTTTTTCATGCTGGTGTAGTTCATAGTAAGTTCCTTGTTACTGCACTGGAGTTCTGTGTAGTTCTCAATGAGATCATTGAACATCCTTATAACCATTGTTTTAACTCAATGTCTGATAGTTTGCTTCCCTCTATTTCACTTGGCACTCTTTCTGGAGATTCTTCCTTTCCTTTTGATTGGGGTTCATTTCTTTGTCTCCCCATTTAAGGTGAGTCTTCTTGTTTGTTTCTGCATACTAGATTGCTGTGCTTTGACTCCCTTTCTTTGTGATGTGAACTTCAGAGGTAGGAGACCTGTGGGATTCAGTGCTGCAGTCTCCTTGATCTCCTAAACTTGATGCTCTTGGGATACACTTTATGTCATTTATGTTGGCTCTCTGATTGTAATTGGATTTGATTGTTGTTGGATCATTTTTTGGTGGGTCCTTCCCTCTTGCTGGGTGACTGCGAGTCACTCCACTTACCACATCTTTTGTGCTATTGGGTAGGTGTTGCCAGGAAAAAAAAAAACAGCCCAGGAAACAAACCCACACCTGCAAAAATAATGCCCAACCACAACCACACTATCAACAACAAATGAACTAATATTTATAGAAGTGTAAAGAGGTTAAGTCTATTATAAGAAAAGAAAAGTGAATATGATATGACTAACTGAAAGAAAAATGAGTTTGAGAGGGTATAGGGAGGAGCAATAATAAAAGTATGGGATAAAAACAAGACGAAGAGAGAAGGGAAGTAAAATTGCATTGTAATTAAAAGGAGAAGGAAAAAGATGGAATGGAATAAGAGAAGTGTATATTACTAGATTTACATAGAAATTTTAAAAATATTTAGTGAGAGAGAGAGAAAGAAAAATTGGAACTAAATTGAAGAACAAGTTCCACCACATCTCACTATCAACAATAAATGAGCAAAGATTGATACAGATTGGATAGGAATAAAAAGGGAAAACGAAAGGAAGATTAGTTTAAGAAATGCCTAGAGGAAAGAGAAGTGATTTTGAGAGGCTAGAGGGAGAAGAATACTAAGAGTGAGAAATAAAAATCAGGCTAAGACATGGAAAAATTACAATGTAGCACAAAAAAAGAAAAGGCAGGAGGAAGGCAAAATGGAGTAGGTGCGGGTAATGGTAAAATTTCAGATTTGAAATAAATAAATAGTGAAGATCTAGAAATAATATTGAAGAAATGCAACAAGCATCATATTCACAACCAATGAGCAAAGGCTGATAAAAGTGGAGAGAGTATAAGTGTATTTTAAGGACAAGAGAAAGAATGTAAGATGACTAATGAATGACAAGGAAAGTGGTTTTGAGAAACTATAAGGGGGAGAAATAGTAAAAAAACAAGTTGTAGCAAGAGGGAAAATGAAATTTAAAATGAAAATAAGAAGGGTAAATAACAAGGTAAAATAGAGTAAGAGAAGGGAGGAGCAAAATACGAGATTTAAAATAAACTATATTCTCCAGTTCATGCTAAGTGAAATAAGCCAGGAAGTGAAAGACAAATACCATATGATCTTACCTTTAACAGAAACCTAACCAGCAAAACAAACAAACAAGCAAAATATAACCAAAGACACTGAAATTGAGAACAGACTGACAGTCACCAGAGGGGAGAGGGGAGAGAAGATCAGGAGAAAAGGGGAAGGGTTTACAGGAACAAGTATAAAGGACACATGGATAAAAACTAGGGTGGTGGAAATGGGAGGGAAGTGGGGAGGGCTGGGGCGGTGGGCTGGGATGGGAGTAGAAGAAAGAAAACTGTACAAGAACAACAATTAAAATAAATTTAAAAAAGAAATAAAGAAAAAAACTATATTATAAAAACTAGTGACCTAATAGGCATAAACTTGAAGGATAACAAATGAATGTTAAAAAGCTATGCAGGAGAGAAAATAAAGCAAATCATGAAGATGACCATGGTGGAATTCATCTCAGTAGAATCTAGTGTTTACTACTGTCTCCTCTTTCTGGATCTGTGGCTGGTGATGTCAGATGGTGTCCCAGTCTGGCCCTAAGCAGCCTGTTCAAAACTACCAGTGATCCACAGTCTGTGGATGTCTCGTTCAGTTGTTAATCTAGTCAATATGTAATCAACAGTTAGGCTTAAGCACCACAGGGTGGAGCAAAGTAATTTGTGGGTGGGGCTATTGCTTCTCCTCAGGCTGATGTCCCTTAAAGGGGACTTCTCTGCCTGAGCAAGATGATCCCTGCAGTATGGGGAATGACTCAGCACAGGGATCCTGACAGCTGCTCCCTCATTTCCCTCCCCAATGCCACCATCCACAGACTCTCCTCACATGTCTCAAGTCCACTCTGCCTTTCCCCACCCTCCCAGTTTGCCAGAGCCCAGGGTAAGTGGCTGTAAATGAAATTTTGTGCATTGGCCTTCTAAGAGGCTCTTTGTGCCTCCAGCCATCTCTCCCTGACAGACAGAAACCCTGCCAGTTTTCACAACTGGATGTTATCTGGGTTCTTTTTGGGTTCTAGTGCTAGAGTTTGGGGAGCCTGCTTGGGGTTCAGACCCCACACTTCTCAGGGGGAATGCCCTGGTTACTGAAATTTCCCTCTGGCATTTCAGATGTGGTGTGTGGGAGTCCAGCCGGTCCTCTCACATCTCCTCCACACTCCATACCAGTCATGTTGTAGTGATGTATTTTCTTCTGTCTATCTGGTTATAAGGTTTATCTCCAGCCATTGTTCAGTTTGTTATTCCAGATAATTTCTCTACAATTTAGTTGTAATTCCAGATTGGTCCTGGGAGGAAGTTGGTGTAGCTTCCACTTACTCCCCTGCCATCTTTGATTCTCAGTCAGACTTTCAACTTACTTTTTACTCACTTTGGCAATGATATTTTTAACATTTTTTTCTTTTACTGATTCTAGACAGAGGATAAGGTGGGGAGCAGGGAGAAGAGAGGGAGAGAAACATTAGCATGAGAGAGAAATGTCAATTGGTTGCCTCCTGCACGTATCTTGACTGGGGACTAAACCCATAACCCGGGCAAGTGCCCTGACTGGGAATCTAACCAGCAACCTTTCAGTTTGCAGGATGATGCCCAACCAATTGACCCACCTCAGTGGGGAGAGGCAGTCACATTTTAATTAACAACAAAAGCTTCTTGTTCTACTCGTGCACCTTATTCATAGTAGCCTGGTCTTGTATAATGGATATAATACTCTCTTAACTATCTCAAAGAATATTCATTGTAGTTGGTAATATGTTTTCTTAATTTGATTCACTTCCTCTATTTCCTCCAGTCAATTGTTTTATTTTCTTAAATTTATGTCTTCCAACTTTTTTTATGTCTTACTCAAAATATCTTTTTACCAAATAGAAGGCATAAAAGTGGGCCATGACATGAGAGTGATTCCCACTTTCACTTCAGCTTTCCTTTATGGAGCACAGGCTGACAGAAGGAGGCCATAGGCTTAGGGCTTCTGTAATTCCCAAAGTTAAGGAGGACTTCACTTCAAGGAGAGTAGATTTACTGTGCCTTACCTCTCCGTGAGCTGTGGGGCTACCTTTATTGATTTATTTTTCTATGTTGAATACTGCTGCTCCTGTTGCTCTAAGCCCAACACCCAATTCTCTTTAGAAAACAGCTTTCTGTTATCTTACTCAGGTCAGGACAGATGCTGAAGCCAGAATTCTGTAAACATGAATGATGGAGAGGAAAATGGAAGGATTTCCCTTCTCAGTATTCCCTCTAATTAGCTCTGTTAGTTTCTGCTGCCTTTCAGACAACCTCTATTATGAAAAACCAAGTTTTTAACATAGATATTCTGGGCAATCTTGCAAAAATTAAACAAACTTTAATAGTGAAGAAAAAAAAAACCTAAGCTGTAGAAAGAACATGTTATTCCATATGCCTTAAATTCAATCTCAAGAAAGATCATCAATGCTTTTTTAAAGTTCATTTTCCCTGTTCAGAAAAAAATTGAAAACTCTCTAAAGTAAAAAATTATGGTAGAAAAAAGCCAGTTAAGTCCTTCCTGTCTAGAAATTCAAGTACTACATGCAATTGTACAGAACTGTGTGCACATGAAGGTTTAGTGCAAGAATAACAAGAGAACACCAGGAGTTGTTGCTGACCTGGATAATGGTGTGGAGCAATTTTCATCAACTGTTTTGGTGTTGCCATTGCTGAGCGTTTTATAGAGTAAATTAGTCACAAAAATTTATTTAATATACTGAATGACAGCAGATAATAAATTCGAAGTAAGCCCATACCATTCCTTTCTCAAGTAGGGATTGAAAGCTCTCATAAAAGGCAACAAAATTCTATGGACCATCTATCTATCAGGATACAGAAAAAATATTTGAATGTTCAAACTTAAGCCTTTTTTTGACAGCCTTCACTATGCCATTTAGACTGAGTAAAAGCCATACATACTAAAATTGAGAAATGTCTGTGGTTTTCTCATGGGTCCCCTACTACTTAAGTATATGAATGTATTTGCACATGGTTATATAAAGATAGCTTTAACATACTGTAACTTATACTTTGAGTTAATTTTCAAGTTTTTGTATTATTTTTTCTTTTTTCATTATTGAATTACGGTTGTCCCCATTATCCTCCCATTACTATCCTCCACCCTACCCACCACCACCTCCATGTTCAATCCTACCTTCCCTTTTGTCTTTGTCCATGGGTCCTTTATACATATTCCTTGATGACCCTTGTCCTTTCCTTCATATCCTCTTCGCCCCTCCCCTCTAGTCACTGTCAGTTTGTTCTTTATTTCAATGTCTCTGACTCTATTTTGCTTGCTTGTACATTTTGTTGATTAGGTTCCACTTATAGGTGAGATCATATTTTGTCTTTCACCACCTGGCTTATTTCACTTAGCATAATATTCTCCAGTTCCATCCATGCTGTCACAAAAAGTAGGAGCTCTTTCTTTCTTTCTTTCTTTCTTTCTTTCTTTCTTTCTTTCTTTCTTTCTTTCTTCCTTCCTTCCTTCCTTCCTTCCTTCCTTCCTTCCTTCCTTCCTTCCTTCCTTCTGCATAGTATTCCATTGTGTAAATGTACCAGAGTTTTTTGATCCACTCATCTACTGATGGGCACTTATATTTCTTCCAGCACTTGGCTATTGTAAATTGTGCTGCTTTGAACTCTGGGGTACATAGGTTGTTTTGAGTTGGTGTTTTAAGATTCTTAGGATATAATACCAGTAGTGAATTGCCGGGTAAAAGGGCAATTCCATTTTTAGTTTTTTAAGGAAATTCCATACTGTTTTCCACAGTGGCTGCTCCAGTCTGCATTCCCACCAACAGTGCACTAGGGTTCCCTTTTCTCCACAGCCTCACCAGCATTTTTTGCTTGTTCATTTGGTTATGATGGCCATTCTGACTGGTATGAAGTGGTATCTCATGGTGGTTTTAATTTGCATCTCTCTGATGGCTAGTGACAATGAGCATTCTTTCATATGTCTCTGGGCCCTCTGTATGTCTTCCTTGGAGAAGTGTCTACTCAGGTCCTTTGCCCATTTTTTAATTGGATTGTTTGTCATCCTGGTGTGGAGTCATGTGAGTTCTTTATATATTTTGGAGATCAACCCTTCTCTGAGGTATCATTGGCAAATATATTTTCCTACATAGTTGGTTCCCTTTTCATTTTGCTGATATTTCCTTTAGCTGTGCAGAGGCCTTTCAATTTGATGGAGTCCCGTTTGTTTATTCTTTCCTTTATGTCCCTTGTTCTAAGAGAGAGATTGGTGAAAATATTGCTGCATGGCATATCTGAGATTTTTCTATCTATGTTCTCCTCTAGGACTTTTATGGTATTGTGACTTAAACATAAGCAAATTTATATATTATTATATAACAAGTTAAATTTTATTCATTTTTCTTTTGTTCTTACCTAAGACTAAGGTTGCCCTACTAAAATATTCTTAAGTTAAGAAATTTGAAATAAATGAAATAAAACATGATCGAAATGACAATAAGGGCCAGCAGTACCTGATATTTAAACTGGCATGGGTAGAAAACTGAGGTCTTATTTTTTATGAATATTTTATTTTTAATTATTCCATTATTTAAATCATTTGTGGACACCAGAAGCCAGATCTCATAGTAACCCAAAGCAGAGACAGTCCTCAGCCTTTCAGGACTTCAAATAGCCCATTCATTTCAGGCACAGCTAGATTTACAAGAAAAAGGAGAACCGTTTTATTTTCCCACATTCCTCCCATAAAATAGGAATTTTACCAACTTTCATCTTGTCAGGGTAGTACTAGGAAGGAAACTTTCACTATTTTCTCCTTCCTTCTGTCTCCCCTTCCCATGGGAAGAAGAGTGACTTTTCTAACTGGCACACTACAGCAAAGGTTACAGCTCAGAGGTGGCCCACATGCTCAGCTCCGCTTCCTTTCTGCCCTTCACTCTGTCGGTGTTTTGCCAGTGAGGTGTGTTCTCTTTCTCCACTTCTGTTTTCATGCATGAAGCCCCATGACTTTGAATAATGTCATGATTCAGCCCTAGCTTGCTCTGTGCTAGGGTATATGAAAGGTCACTCTTCTCCATGTGGTCTTTTTTTAAACATTTTTTTTATTGTTGTTCAAATACAGTTTTCTGCCTTTTCCTCCTACCCCTCCCCACCATCCAGCCCTCCTCACCTCCCTCCCCTGTTTCCAACCCCACTTGTTATTACCCATGTGGCCTTTATAATTGTTCCTGCAAACCCTTCACCCTTTTCCACTATAATCCCCTCCCCTCTCCCCTCTGGTCACTGTCAGCCTGTTCTCAATTTCAGCGCCTTTGGTTATATTTTGCTTGCTTGTTCATTTTGTTGATTAGGTTCCTGTTAAAGTCTTATAGGTATCTCTCTGTCCAAAATATCCAACACTCCCAACAAACAGGCCCCAAGGACTAGTTTGGAAAGCAGAATGAAATATGAAGCCCTTCTTTGTTCTCAAAGTACAAATTTCTTCACCTAATAATATTAACAATATTAAGGGAGATATTATATCTTGTCTCCTCTCATATTTATGGTTGTTCTCAACTTGGTTAGAGCTCAGAAGTAGAGATAAATGTTAGCTCCTCACCAATCTCTAATAATCAGTAAGAAAAATCATTTGTCATAATCAACACTGACAAAGATCCTTTGCAAACTCACAAAGGAAAAAAAAGACTGTCCCATACTACTAATAATGTGTCTAAACTAAAAAGCCTGTGTAATTTAAATAAAAATAGTCAAACACCTCTAGTCAATGTTAATTTTCAGAATATACTGATAAAATTAAGTTCCTTATGTTTCAAAGTTATTGGGTAGCAGTACTGTCTCTTATTTGAATTATTATAAGCAAATAAGATCACGCTTTTACAGATTTGTTATAGAAAAGCATTACTTGACTTAGAAGTACAATTGTGTTTTCCTTTAGGGGAATCAAAGTGTTGCTTATAGGACTTTGAGGGTTAAAACTCTAACACTCATTTTGCTGCGCAAGCTGAAAGAGCCTTTGCAGGCCCTCTGCCCATAGGCCAGTATTTGATAGAAACTTGTGCTTTAGGGAGTTTTAAATGTCTCCAGTAACTTTCTGCAATTATCCCTTGTTGAATTAGCAGAATCAATAGGGCACCCAAAAGAGGCCCCTGTGAATTTCTGCTTGTTACCTTGGGGTTTTTTTTAGTTTCTTAAATTTACCAGGGTTGTTAATTCTACAATTTTAAAGCTAAAATGGCTGCTGTATGCAATTCAATGTTGTACAAAGCTTTTCTGATAACTAACTTTCTGCAGTGTCCTCTGTTTGAATAACCAGACCACTGGGGCTATCCCACATCCTCCCTAAATTTGGTATGCTTTCCCTGTAGGCTCAAATGCAGCCATTTAAGATATTCTTATATGTTCCAATTACATACAAGACCCACTTTAACTCTGAGCTTGCAGGACCATCAGCCTCTCCAAAAATTGACAACCTGGAGACCAATGAAGAAGTCACAGGAGATAATAGTTGTGCACCTGCTAATTGAGCAATAAACAACTATACAAAACTGGCAGATAATCTCTTAGTATGCTGGTCACCACCTTCCGCTGCCTTCAATTATACCTTCCTGCTTAACTAAACATGTTTAACTTAGTGGCCTATGTCAGTTTCCTAAGCATTAACTTATGATGTAGTGAATATCATGGACCAAAAAATAATGTGGGAATTTATAAATATAAAAAATAATTCTGCTACTTTGTCAGAAAAATTCTGAAGCTTCTAAATGCCCTTCCTATTGATTCTGTAGTTTTTTTTCTCCTGACTTTCCAAAGAAGTACCAAAAAAAAACCATGATAACTGCAAAGCATTCAGTCAGTTCTGAAGCAGAGACTGATGGAAGAATGCATTGATAGCATGCATTTCTTCCTAATGTACTTCATTTGCTCTAATTCTGAGAAGCTGCACCTGTGAGTAAGAAGGAATGAAGGGGAAAATTATTACTTTCAGAGTTTGCTTTTATAAATAATTTCCTATGGAGAAAACATTATGAAGAGAGAGCATTTTCCATGATACTTCATACTCATATCTCATGTCAGAAAAATATATTTGAAAGATTAATTGTTAGTGAAAATATATTAAGAAGGAGAAAACTCTCCATTTAGCCCCTTGCACCCGTGGCAACCCAGTACTTTTTCCAAAAACTTGTCCAAACTTCAAGAAAACAAAAGTAATGTTAAGCCATTATTTACATAATTTTACTTTAACTTGTATAGTAGTTTAGAGAGATAAAATCTGAAAAACAACAGTCATGTTTTATGTTCTACAAACCCTCTGAGACCTTTAGGACTCATCGAATCAATGTGTAAAGCATGTAAATACATTCAAGGTGAAACTTCTTGGTATTCTAAGTGATTAAGAATGTTTCTGGCTGATTTAACTTTGCATCTATGAATGTGTGTGTGTGCCCACAACTGGCACTGGGACACAACCAATTTTATAATTAGTCTAATCATGTTGAAGTTTTAATAAATGGAAAATGGAAAAAGTAAAGGTTTTGGGAGAAGATATGATTTTCAATGTAATGATAGGTCTTCTAGGATAATTTCCTTAGGTTTCTTTTTCTAAAAGGAAATAGTCACTAGAAGTACATCGCCATTTGCAGTTTTATAATTTGCAAAATCCCAAGTACCATATTAGTTTCCATGGAATATCTCAAGCATGTCTTGGGACCACTATCATAATAATGTATATGCTACTTATGAGCAAATGCACCCTGCCACCACAGCAATCTTTTCTACATTTGTTAGCACTTTTTTGTTACGTTGGGTTGTATTTATCTTTTTACATACCCATCTCACCTATTAGACCCAGAGATCAGATGTAAAAAGTTTATCCCTTAATAGGCTTTCAAGGTTTTCTTTGGTTAATGAATAAATAAAATATCAAATATGTGCATTATTTTATTTCACAGTGAAATAAAATTTATATTTATTGCATATGATATTTATTTTCACATTGTATTTATTCCACTAGTGACTTCTTGAAGGCAAACATATGTATTCTGAGATGATAAGAATTTGTGGCAAAATGCTTTGCCACTGACGTTTACCCAATACTTGATTCTTCACTGTTCTCCTATTTCATTTCCAGTCCTCTCACATGCTTGCTCTTTGTCTAGAGCTTGCTCCCACAGTTCTAGAGGAGACTGAGAGACCCTTTTCTGGTTTATAACTTTCACAATAACAACTCAATGATTATGCTTTAAAAATTCCAAATACTTCAAATATCTTATCAAGAAAATTATTTCCTTACTTCTCTCATTTAAATTTTAATAAAAAATAAAGACTTTTGTGTTAATTCTTGAGCTCATGATTTTTAGTTAATGTATTAAAAATCTCTATCCATTCCCTCCATACATCTCCAAATATCTGTTACCAAATTCATGGAAATCATTATATTTTTATATGAAACAGTACAACTTTGCTGTTCCAAATAATATATAAATGATTATAAAAATTATTGATGTCTTAAACATAAAGAACATAAGACAGATACATTTCCAAAGATAAGTTTACATTATAGTAGAATAACAGTTAAGTTAAATTCTCTATGAACATCATCCTATTTTCTCAAGTTTTAGAAATTTGGTGAATTACTTTTTCTTCCCAAGTAGTTCAATAAGCATATATATAACAAACATCAGTAGCTATTCTTTTAATTATCTTGCTCATTATTATTTTAAAATATTTTTAATAGAAAATACAAAAATATTTGAATTCCATTATCTAGGCCATCACAGATATTAAGCTTTGCTTAAAATTCTCTTTGTACAATCATTATGCATTACCACTCTGTTGTAAAGCTTTAGAATTTACTTAAGGAATCTGACTCCATTTAAATAATAGCCCTTGCATTGATCTTGGAAAGAAATTATAATTTAGTAACTTAAATAGTATTTTTCCTATTCAAGAGTTAGCAGAAGTCTAAATATTAGTATGGTGGGAATATCTGTACATCCACATCAATTTCAGTTTCTTTAAATAATTAAACTATATAAAAAGAACAGTGAGTCTAAACTATAGAATGTTTTGCAATTGATGGATTGGGGGCTACATTCTCATACACCTTCCAATGGAGATTCCACCTTGAGGAGAGAAGAATCATATGTCATACACCATCATATACACAAACCATTAATCTATAGTATCACATAATCTATTTAAGAAGAAGTAAATATATAGGTATGAAAACAAAAAAATCACTTGAGATGTGAGGCTTTTTTAAAAAATTTCACTTTCTCTGTTGATACATTTTTATCTATGAAATCCATATTCTAAATAATTAAGAAAAAACATATGCCAAGAAGATGACAAAATGTTAGAGTTCTCCCCTGCATAAGATTATTTAACCTAAACCACCTCAACTGTGAAACTGTGGATGCAACTTTGAGAAAACATTTTGAATGTGACAGCAAAATTACTTTATGATGTTTATACATTTTTCATAATGCTGTTCCCAGTAGAACTGATTTCTATATTTCTTACAGCGATGGTATGAAGAATCAGCCTTTAAAAGGATCAGGATTTGCTGACGATGCTGTTGGAGTGCCTTGTTAGCTGAGAGACAATGCCGTGGTTAAATGCAGCACAGTAATAACTTTGAGGAATTACGAGGTATCAAGAAAAAGAGTTGTAAGGCCCTATGTGTTCATATTTGTGTGCTAGAAAAGGAGAGAAAAGAGAAAGAGGAAAACACTGAGGCAGACAGAAATGAAATGAGACAGCCAGAGCAGAGGACTCAAACAATGTGCCACTGAGTTCAATAAATCTATACTTATTTTTCACATCCTGCAAGGTCATAGATGATGCTGACATTGGTCTCCTAGCAACCTATTCTACTAACCTACTTTTGTCCCAGTCGCTGGAGAATGGGTTTGGTGCTTTGAGCTGTGTTTCAACACGAAGAAGAAAGAATCAAAGTGATGCCAGGTAACAACTGATGGCGAAATAAAAAACGTACACACACACACAGAGACACCTACAACTTCTGGATGCTTTCCTATCTGTGTCTACAAACTTCAGAGTGGTCTTTCCACAAATTTCCAAAATTAAAAGCATAATTCCAATTGTCACAGAATGACTATATTTTTAAAAGTTCAACATACTAATTTTGATATAGTACACATAACTGTAAGATATTTTTATGGGAGGAATATAAAGTAAAAAATATATATCAATATACCTAGAACCAAGATGTAATTGTAAAATGAATTAAGAAAAAATAACTAAATTATAATACAAACATTATAAATTTTAAGTTTGATGTTGTACAAGTAAATTTTTTATAAATAAAATTATAAAATGCCATGCAGAAGCTTTTTGTTTTGATGAGATCCCATTTGTTTATTCTTTCCTTTATGTCCCTTGCTCTAGGGGACATATCAGTGAAAATATTGCTGTGTGGAATAGCTGAGATTTTTCTGCTTACTTTCTCCTCTAGGACTTTAATGGTGTTGTAACTTATATTTAAATCTTTTATCCACCTTGAGCTTATTTTTGTGTAAGGTGTAAGTTGGAGCTCGAGTTTCATTTTTTTGCATGTAGCTGTCAAGCTCTTCCAACAACATTTTTTGAAGAGGCTATTTTTACTCCATTTTATGTTGCTGCCCCCTTTGTCAAACATTAACCAACCATAGAGACATGAGTTATTTCTGGGCTCTCTATTCTGTTCCATTGGTCTATGTGTTTGTTCATGAGCCCGTACCAGGCTGTTTTGCTTACAGTGGTCTTGTATTGCAGTTTGATATCAGGTATTGTTTTTTGTTTTTTTGGTTTTTTTTTTTCATTTTATTTATTTATCTTAGAGGGGAAGGGAAGGAGAGAGGGAGAGAAAGAGAAATATCAATGTATGGTTGCCACTCTTGTGTCCCTTGCTGGGAACTGGCCCGCAACCCAGGCATGTTCCCTGACTGGGAATTGAACCGCTATCCTTTGGTTCACAGGCCCACACTCAATCCACTGAGCTACACCAGCCAAGGTTGATATCAGGTATTGTGATCCATCCTACTTTGCTTTTCTTTCTCAAAATTGCTGCAGCTATTCGGGGTCATTTATGGTTCTATATAAATTTTTGAAGTGTTTGTTCTATGTCTTTGAAATATGCCATTGGTACTTTAATAGGTATTGCATTGAATTTGTAAATTGCTTTGATTAGTATGGACATTTTGATGATGTTAATTCTTCTGATCCATGAACACGGTATATGTTTTCATTCATTTGTTTCTTCCTTAATTTCTTTCTTCAGTGTTGCATAGTTTTCTGAGTACAGGTCTTTTACCTCCTTGGTTAGGTTTATTTCTAGGTATTTTATTTTTCTTGTTGCTATATCAAATGGGATATTTTTCCTGATTTCTGTTTCTGATGTTTCATTGTTGGTATACAAAAATGCCTTTGATTTCTGAATATCGATTGTTAAAAAATTATAAAATGCCAACTTACCATTTTCTCTTTCAATTTCAGAGGCAATGTTTTTAGAATTGGTTCCTTTGAGTAAATTTTACAGGTTATGTTTTATCCTGAGTTATATATCTCCTTTTCCTTTTTAATTTTTTATATTTTTATATAATCCTTTGGTTTTGTGAACCTAGGTTTTCACATCACTTTTCTCTCTCTAAAATTCTATTGTTGTCTTCCTTAATTTTCTTGGCAGTCTCCCTAGCTCTGTGAAATAATAAATATATGTTTTCTATTATGATATATGTTATCCTGTTTGAAACTACTTATTTCATCATATAATGAAAATATTTTGCCCTGTTTTTTCCATTTAAGGGGGCAAATGACATCAATTAGTCTTTTTTAGCCACAGCTGATCTAGTTCAACATGAACTTCAACTCAGAAACTTCTCCACAATCATTAAAGCTTAGATAGACTATTTGCATGTTAGGGGTTAGCTCATTCTTATTTTGCTTTATTTAATTTGATTTGTGCCTTTAGTATTATAGTTGTATGATATGGATTCTATACCTCCCACTCTTTGTATCTCCTCCTGTCCTCAACTCTTAATTAAAGTACACTCAAGAAGACTTCTATAGCTGCTTATGGTATTTCTTAAAACACAAGTCTCAGAAATGAATGAAATATTCCAGATGTGGTCCTTCCAATGTGTAGGACTACATGCCTGTTATCTCCATGATCAATTGATGTGTAATTTTTAATAGACACTCAACTGCCTTTATTTTTTAGAAAGCATCACACACCATTATTGCAAATAGAAGTGCCATTTTTCCAGAATTGCTGCTAATCTGTAACCCAAATTGTATACTTGTGAAAAGTTTGAGCAGACATTTTTGTTTATAAAAATAAATAAATAAAACATATTCATAACACTTTTTCTGTTAATTTTTTTTATGTCTTGGATCACAGTTTCAATCTTTTGAGTTATGGTTTTGAACCCTGAGTCAGTCAGATAATAAACAATATCTCCTATGTTTTCTTTTTTTTAACAAACACAGAAGTGATTTTTATACTTTTCATTAAAGCTCAAAGGTATTGAAAGACTAGATATTGAAATATCCTATGCAGGACAGTTGGTTGGATATTAATTCAGAGCCAGGTGTTTCTGGAAATACTAATTTATATATTTTTCTATTTTTAAGTGTATTTTACTGATTATGCTGTTACAGTTTTCCCTTTTTTTCCCTCTCCTTTATCTCCCTCTGTCCAGTACTCCCATCCCTTCCAGCATTCCCTCCTCCTCCTTAGTTCATGCCCATGGGTTGTACATATGAGTTCTTTGGCTTCTCCATTCCCTATACTATTCTTGACCTCCCCTTGTCTACTTTGTTCCTAGCAATTTTGCTTCTTTTTATTTATTTATTTATTATTATTATTTTATTTTTTTAAATTTTATTTTAATTGTTGTTCTTATACAGTTTTCTGTTTTTCTACTCCCATCCCGTCCCACCGCCCCAGCCCTCCCCAGCTCCCTCCCATTTCCACCCCGCCCCCAGCTTTTGTCCATGTGTCTTTCATACTTGTTGCTCTAATCCCTTCCCCTTTTCCCTGGATATTCCTGTCCCTCTCCTCTCATTCTCAATTTCAGTGTCTTTGGTTATATTATGCTTGTTTGTTTGTTCTGTTGATTAGGTTCCTGTTAAAGGTAAGATCATATGGTATTTGTCTTTCACCTCCTGGCTTATATTCCCATGTTTTCTTTTGTCACATGAAAATGCCATGTGTACCATTAAATACTATTTTAATGTACAAAAGCTATGGCAGGACCTTTAGTTTCAGGATGGCATACTAAACACATCTATCTGTCTCCTCTGCTTTCTAAAACCTAAGTAACATTCCTCAAGTAATACAAGAAAAAATATATAGCAATATTGGAAACAAGGAAAAATATTATTTGTAAAACATGAAAGCAGAAGAGGCAACCTGATATTTCTAAATAGGAGCAACTTTTTGCTTAGTAAAGTAAGGTGATAGGCACAAAAACAATTACTTGGAAATAATAATTCAAATTTTTAATAAGTATGATGCAATATTTACAAAAGTTCACATCAAGTTCTAATACCTTTCATATGTAAAGAGCAAATGCAAAGAATAAAAAAGTGAACATGCTTCTAGAAATATAGGCAAAGAACACACATGCTCAATTTGAAACTGAAAGAAATATGAAAAATATTCAATTGAACTATTAATCAAAGAAATAAAAAATCAAAACAAAATTGAGGTATAAATAGTCTTATATTGATTAGCAAAAAGTAAAATAGTTCACAGTTACCAAAGGGTAAGAAATCAGAAACTCTTGTTAAATATTGGTGCTAAGAATAAACTATTATGATAAGCAGTCTAACAGGATTTATTAAAGTTTTAAATGCACAGATAATTTTAGCTTAGTTTTACTTTGATTTAAACATTCTCACACTTTTGACTAGCAATTCTACATTTAGTAAATCATCCTAAAAGATAGAATGAATAAATATACAGTTAAAGGATTTTAATATAATCATACATATGTAAAATAAACCATGAAAACAATATTCATCAATATAATTTACTATGTATGATATGGTTTGCTTATACTAGTGAATATCTTAAAGATATAATAAATGTGGTAAACCCTTATATTTTCTCAAGGAGGTTTTCTATGATCAACTGTAGTGGGAAGGTAGATTATAGAATTATATGTTTAACATCACTATTTTTAAAAATATACAGACATGTATATATATACATATAAATTATGTATATATAAAAATTAAAAGAAAACTCTAAAATTACTGAAACAATTATTTTGGGGTGTCATACTAAGAGAAACTTCCTATGCTTTTCTCTATTCTTTGAGATGTTTACAATGAGCATGTATTAACAGAAACAATAAATATAATTACCTTTTATTCTCTTTAACAAATTCAATAAAATAATGCCAAGGTCAAAATATATGGTGTATCTATAAATTGTTCTCCTTGATTCCAGTCAATATTGGTTGTATGTGGCATTTCAACCAGCTCTGAATCTGTGCTGAGTCTAATCAATGGTCTGTTGTCTATAAGAATATAATTAAATAGGTTGTTAAATAGCAAGCTAGAATACAGGTCTTTCTAGCAGTTTCATTTACAATAAAGTTACATACATGACTTAAACTCTGAATTTATGATACTTACTTCCTAGTCCAAAAAATAAACAATGGAAGATAGGTGAATTTGGCCTTAGTTATTCTGAGTAAGCTCACAATTGCACCCATAATAATCACTCTGCCTGTCCCCAAATCACTCCAAATCCTTGGATTGTGCCATGGACAGGTGTCAAAGTTATCAATCATGAGTTTTTAGCATCAACATTTCTTGTCCCTTTAAAATGGAATATGTTAGCCCATATCTAATTGTCTATTGAATTTCTCATTTTTTGTTTTATCTGATCTACCACATAAGGTGCTTTTGTAATTAATATATTACAGTTGCCTTAATACCTCCTTCCTACATAGCCTACTTAGTGTTGTAGACAGGCATGGGTTTTTAATTAGACAACTCTTGGTTCTACAAGTTACTTTTGAAGGACCATGAGCATTTTGTTTTATCTGTCTAGCACTACTTTCTTCAATTATAAAACCAGAAGTGTAATATATACCTCATTGGGTTCTTAGGAAAGTTGGAAAGGATTTATGTAAACTGCTGAGAATGGTTCCTGACAAATAGTAGGTGCTAAATAAATGGTGATTACTATGAAAGTATTTCCTCCTCTATTTGGCCCATGTTGGCTTTAACTTAAGAGTTTGAAGATCATATTTTCTATAAAATATAAAAAAGCAAAGTAGGAGCAAGTAGCTCTGCTTTCCAACTCCTATAAACATTAGAATACCTCCTTTTCAGGAGCTAGACTACATCTCCTGTTTTTGTTAATTTTTTCTTCCTGTGGATAGAGCTTTAAAACTGCTCATATTACCTCTACATTGATTGCGGTGTTCAATTGATACTGGACACTTTTTTACTGAAAATATTTTAACAGACCCTTGCCATTCTTTCTAAAGAACCCCCCCCCCTCCAAATGTATCTCTCTGCCTCCTATTCTCCCATGCTATGCTCATTCTGAGCTCTTCTGGAAATTATTCTCACAGTTTTAATGCTTTGTTTTTTAGAAATATTTACTGTATAAGATCAAAATTTAACCTATTTTGCATCTTTAATCTCCCTTGAAATTTAGGGTGATTATCAACCACACCTACATTTTCTCAGAGCATTTGACACTTGCTTTCTTCTAATGCAGAGTGCACATCTATAATGAGTATTTTTTTCTTTTATTAGTATGAGTTCAGTTTGACAAGCCCTTAGAATGATTAGATCTGTGTCCTTTACGTAAAAATTTCTATATTGCTAAGGAGTGGAAAGTGACAAATGGTGTGCCATCATTCAAGTGACAGTAGTAGCCAGGATGACCTGAAAACACAATGAATCATGTGGACTCATTATACCTTTTAATTGACTGTCCATGGAATGTTACTTGGTAAGCCAAATGAATAAACAGTCACAAAAAGGTATCACAACATGAGAAGGTTTTTCATGCCTCCTGAGTCAAGAGACTATGATCTCGAATTGACAGTCTCGGAATTTAATCCCAAGTGAAAGTCACCTTCAGATGCTTTATCTTAGAGTGAACAATTGTGAAGTTGGAGAGGTTAAGAATGAGCAAGAAATGTAAATGAGCTCCATCTATTGGAGTAGAATTTTCATTTAAAAATATAGAATCCAGTTAAGGTCAGTAAGATGGTGGACTAGGAAGCTACAGGCCCTCCCTCCCCTGACCAAGACACCAAGTTAACAACCATGTATGAGACAAAATAGGAACAAGTTGAGAAGCTACAGTGCTCAGCCCAGTGTAAAACCAAGACAAGATTCTAGCCAAAACAAACAAACAAACAAACAAACAAAAAAACCAGAAACATTTGTGTTGTTTTTGTGCTTATCCATGACTTTCACCCTATACAGCATAGCATGAAGAAATAAGAGGAGATCACCCACGCCAGGACTTCTCTCCTACAGTGGAAACAAAAGAGTGGACCATGCGCTTGATGTTCTAGCTTGTCTCAGGGGGCTTTCCGAGAGAATCAAGGATTCTCTATGAGAATGTGTGTTTGTTTTGGTGCAAATGGTTTGAAACAGAAACATGGAAGAAGCAGATGGAAAAGAAGTCACACAGTGGTCAGTGGAGATGGTAGAGCAGAGAAATGGAAAAGTGAATAGGAAAATAAGGGAGTTAGGCCTTAGAAATAGCAATGTTTGGAAGCAAAGTTCATGACTTCTGACTTCAAATATAACGTCAGCATGAGTCTTTGATTATAAAGATAATGATAATGATGATAATGAAGAAGAAAGTGCGAATAATACTGAAGGATAAACTCCATGTAATATCAGTCTGTGTCTGTAGACCTAGTAAATGGAGAAAGAAAAGAATGGCCTGTGTAAAAGTCCATAATAATAATCATTAATATTTCATCTTTGGAGTTGATCAGACATGGATTTGCATTCCATCCTTTCTCTCACTAGATATGTAACCTAAGTAATCAAATTAATCTTTCTAACTCAAAGTCCCTTTGCCTATGAACAGATGTATATTAAACAGTCATAATAAATTTATCCAGCACATAGTATTGTGGGAATTACACATAAGATATTTGGAATACATTAAATACTTAATAAAAATTAGCTATTATTTTAAACCAATAAATACATTGCTATATAGAATATTGGCATAACATTCTGTTATTAATATTACAACAGATATAGCAAATGAGAAGAAATATGTAAAATTGCCTTGCTAAGTATAAATTTGTAGTGCCACTTTTCATTACCTCATTAAAAGATTTTCCAACCTGGTCCTTGAAGGAATGAGGAAAAAAAATTAGTCACCTTTGCAACTAGAGATGACTGTGTGACCTAGTTCTGACCAATAAAATGTAAAGTCTATTTAGGGGTTACTAAGGAATCTGGAAATGCTTTTTTTCCTTATACCCTTCTTATCCCAAAAAATATCCTGAGGATAAAGCCCTTCCTGCTTCTTTCTTCTTTGCACTCTGCAGTGAGACAAAATAATGCTGAAGCTGTTTCAAACAACTTGGGACCGTGAGAAAAAGGCCACCAGAATGTGAGAGGTGCTGACCAAGGATCTTGACTTCACTGAGTCACTGAAACACTCCTACTATAATGAAAACAGCAACCTCATGTCTCCTCATTATGGGGGGACTCCCCACTGGATAGGCCACTATTAGTAAGGTTTTCTATTAATTGCAGCCAAAGCCCTTTCTAAGAGGTACAGCATTTTAATTAAGATGACATTTAGACTTCAAAGCTTATAATTTATATACCAGTACTTTGGCATTACTTATACATTGTTTTAAGTGTGTGATCATTACTAATCTGGGTTATTCTCTATTGGTGCAGACAGTAAAATATCTCATATCTTTAAAAAATTGAAAGACATCATATAGTGTTGAAAAAAGTATTGCTTTGCAGCCAGGCACATTTAGGATATAAGCTCAGTCTGCTACTTATTGGCTCTGTGATATTTTCCCATATTTCTTAAGCTTTACTTTTCTAGTAGGAAATGAAGGCAGAATAATATCTATTTCACAGGGTTGTAGCTAGAATTAAATAAGATAATATTTTTAAATGCATAAAAATGTACATAGAACGAAGTACATACTCAAAAAGTTGTTTTTCTAGCCAATAATGATCTTTAGAAAGTCATGATGGTGGTCCATTCCTCCTCTGTCTGGAAATATAGTTAGCTGGTGAATTATTGCTCTTGTATATTATTTATATCTGGTTACAGGGGAAGTAAGGTAAGTGTGATATTATCATCATTTATAGCACATAGCTGAAATTCCAATAGTTTTGTTATTAGTAAAATATTGGTTTTGAGTGAAGTGATTGATAATTATTAATAGTTTCTATGTGAGATAGAACTTTTCCTCATATGTGTATTAAGTAACTTTAATAGTACTTAACCATGGGTTGTATGGAGATTAGGAGAGGCAAATAGTGTACCTCTAAAGATGCCTGGCAACAGCGAGTTATTATTGCTAATTTCACTAGTATAGTTGCTGATGTATCTATAGCATTATCCCTAATAGACTGTAAAGCAATGGTTTTCAATCTTGCGATATTAACAGTTTGGGCTAGATAATTCTTTGTTATGTAAGAGGGGTATATCCTGTCTGTTCTAAGATATTCAGCAACATCTCTGTCCTCTACCCACAAGATGCCAGTCATACCTCTCTCCTCAGTTGTGAAAATGAAAAACGTCTCCAGACCACTCCAAATCTAACCTTGAGGACAAATTTCCCCCCAGCTGAGAACAACTGCTATAATTCATCAAAGTGAGAAAATGATACCATAGATCTATGAAATTTACAGGAAAAACATGTTAGTTAAATTGATTTGACTATGTGACCTTTATAAGCATTTAAACCTATATTAGTGATTCCTCTAAAACTACTTTCTTTGTTGGTACTGTTAACAAGTTCTAGTTGATCTATAAATATCAGAATTGAATAATGAAGATTTGAACATTGAAATTTAATTAGACAAATTTATAAGTGCATACAGAGATGTTTAATAGATATTGAAAACTGAATATACAATATTTAAGGAGCAAAACTAAAATAGAAAATAACTATTTTAGAAATGATTGATACCATTTTATAATATTGAGAAAGCAGCCACAGAATGATTTCATATAAATTCTCTAATCTAGTAATTGATTTTTAAATAACCAAAAATTTTAAATATCCTTAAGTGAGAATACCCATTGTATAATTTAAAAAATTCGAATTTAGCTTCTATTCAGCTGACAAGCAAAGATAGAAAATCTCTGATAAAATAAATTATGCAGTTTTATTGAGCTGATGAATATCCATGTCAAAGATTATAAGTGAACATTATAAAACTATGGTGGCCACTGAACATATCTATAATTTAGATAAATATGCAATTAATTCAGACATGTTTTAATTGGTGCATCTAGAAAAAATTTATATAGCCTCATATAAGGAAGTGATTTTATTTTCTGTCTAATTTTTTATTTTTATCTACATTGACTATAAAATGTATTGTTTAAAATCACAGAAGACAATCTTCTGTGTTAACTCTAAAAAAATAAATACATTAATGTTTCTCTGACCTGAACTCTATGATCATTAAACATTCAGATGATTTTCTTGTTGTAAGAAAAGAAAAGCCCAGAGTTTGTGAGTGAGTGTATATGTGTGTGAGTGTATTCCTGTAAGTCCAACAGGTAATTCACTGGCTCACCGTGGCAAACCCCTTTCAGGATTTAAATAGTGAAAACTTTAAAATTAAACGCTTTAAAAATATGAACATTACTACATAGGGTAAGAAACATGGTCTTTTACACCAAAATATAAATCAAAGTCAATCACTTTATTTTTTTCTAAGGTGAGAGTAGTTGAGAGAGCATAGAGCAAAAGAGTTTTTTTTGAGAATTAGGCGTGCTGGACATGGGACACTTGGGCAAATCAATGAAATGACATATTTTTGAGTCAAATGTTGTTTGAGAGCCTGTAGAAAACAAACAAAGGTTAACAGTGTGCCACTATAAATTCTACTTACTCATATCATTCTTAGTTTGGCTAAGGAGAGAAAAATAGAACTAATATTTAATGGATGTGTAGTATGTATGCATTATGTAATGTAATCCCTCCTGCAATCTAATTGTTAGTACATTTTCTGGATTTCATAGTTGGGAAAATGATGATTTCAACTTCAACTAATTGGAGCAAGATGAGGATGCATGCTATTTACACTATGAATTAAGAATATTGTAATTAAGAATATTGTGGAAGAATCTCAACATAACTCTTTTGGGAAGGAGGAAGGCTTCTAAAAACATATACACCAATTTTTATTAGAGCCATACATTTGGTAGTAGGTAAACATATAGATATTTATTTTTAAACATAATAATATAATGTTCAGAATCCGAAAATTTTCCTAGCTAAAAACTATTCAATAATTTATTAGTTTCTGAAAAAGATTGTGCATAAAAATTATTGATTAGATTAGTCACTGTTTGACTCTAATTTGATTATAAATCATTGAAGATGGTATACTAGTATTTATTAACTATAGGACCAAATAATAATTGTTATATAAACAAAATTCTTTTTTTTAAATTAAATTTTATTTTAATTGTTGTTCTTATATAAACAAAATTCTTAATAACTAACAATGCATTTTTATTTATACCTACCTACTCAGTTTTTTTAATCCTCACCTGAGGATATGTTTATTAATTGAGAGAGAGAGAAATATTGATGTGAGAGAGAAATATTGATCGGCTGCCTCCTTTACATGCCCCTACTAGGGATCAAACCTGTAACCTAGGTATGTATGTGCCCTAACTGGAAATCAAACCTGAAACCTTTTGGTGTATGAGATAATGCTCCAACCAAGTAAGCCACCTGGCCAAGGCTATGCCTACTCATTTGTTCCTCATAACAACTATATATGAGTAAGCCACAAAAATTGATTAAAGATTGATAAAGTCTCATAATTCTAAAAATTATTCAGAGGAATTTATAATAACATACAGTATAATATGATAACCAGGATTATTATAAGTATAAAGTTGAGGCAAAAATAAAAGTAAATATATTAATATAAAGATAAATTTAATAAACAAAACCCAATACACCTACTAGAAATTAATCACATATTTAAAAATAAAACAGTAGGAAACACAATATATGATTTAGAGGTTAGAAGAGATAACATAAAAGTTATTCAAGATCAATTAATTATTCTTGATTAAAAAAAGAGATTTTTTGCCCTTCTCAAAACAGTATACCAAGTAAAGCAGTAAGCAACAATCTCAAAAGACACCTATCTCTAGATCCAAACTGGGATTCATAATGCTCTTCAATATAGGAATACACTGTATACCTAGCATATATTAGAGTGGAAGTGAGTGTTTAGTTTTCTGTAGATGGTAAATGTAAAGCTTACTGTGTTCAACACTTAGATTTGGACAAAGTTAGCGAGTAAGTGGTAATATAAATAATTCAAAATGTATTGTTTTATTCCAATTACATAACATTCCCATATAATATGTTGTTTCTATCTAAATTTATGTTAATGACTGTGCCATAGCATTTTTTATCCACATTCATATACTGATTGCTGCTATACTCTGGAGATACAGAGAATACTCTCTCCATTCTTAAGAATATCATTATCAGTAACACAAAATAGGCACATAAAAATTAACTATAAAACCATGGACTATAATAACAAGGCATAAAAATGACCAAATAAAAGAAGGGGGAAAAACAGCATTTATTTTCCTTATAGAGGAAATCTTAGATAAGCCTTTACAATAGTGCAAATATTTGTGCAGGCTTTTGAAGAATGAAGCAAATATATCTGAATCTTAACAGAAGAAGGGACTCGCAGACAGAGGAAACACAAGAACAATAGTCCTTGGAAGAGTACAGAATATTCTGTGGAACCCAGAATGTTCTGGTGTAGCCCAAGAGTTATATGGGAAAGTGGAAGAAGATGATATTTCAGAAGACAGCCTGACAAGAGCAGAGGAAAGGATTTAAATGCACTGCTGATGTGTTTGGGTTATATTCTGTAAGGAAGGGGGATAAAATCAATACAGACTTTTTTTTTAATTTTTCAAAGATTTTATTTATTTTATCTTCAGAGAGGAAGGGAAGGAGAGAAGGAGAGAAATATCAGTGTGTGGTTGCCTCTTATGTGTCCCCTGCTAGGAACTGGCCTGCAACCCAGGCATGTGCCCTGACTGGGAATCAAACCGCTATCCTTTGGTTCACAGGCCGGCACTCAATCCACTGAGTTACACCAGCCAGGGCTCAATAGAGACTTTAATTGGAGATAAAACAAAATCAATTTTCCCATTTGTAGTCATGTGGAAGATACATTCTAGTGGTGAGATGGGTAGTTAAGAAATTTCTTAAAAATAAGTTCAGGTCATATTTTGAACGATAGCAATTAGTACATAAAGATTATCCTAACTGGTGTCAGTTAGGTTTGCAAGTTTAGAATAATTATTTCTTATCTACAGCTAGATTCCCAGATTTATCACATTCTGGATGTCATTGCTGGTCTCTCCATACCTCCTGAAATAACAAACAAATAAGAATACCACTCTATATGGGTGGAGTGGGTATGGCGGGGGGCAATGTTGGGCAGAAACCCAAACATTTGTGACCTAAAGGAAAAGTAGGAACACTGGGAACAAATCAAAAGGAGTTATGGCCTCAAAGCAAAGTCAAGCTCTCTTTGCAAAGTGTCCCCAAGGGAAGTAACAGAACTGCCAGCGACTGAAGTCTTGCCTAACCACCACACACCCATGCGTGGGCACAGCACAAAGTGCCACAGACTGAGAAGGCAGCCACTGAAAATCCAGGCAGACAAAAAGTATGATATTTGATCACTGAAGACTTGCCAAGATTGTTATTATCCAATACAAAAAATAGATATACATGAAATGTTTTAAGAAATAAATAAACTATAGAAATGAGGATATTCATGGTAAACATACTTCAGGAAAATTATTTTTTATTATTAAAATATAACTGGTGAAATAAAAATTTCAATGGATTGTAGCTAAAGAATAATTGACCTGGAAGATATACCCAAACATTCACCAAAAATGAAGTAATGCAATCAAAAATTAAAGAGGCAAGTTAAAAAAATAAAACATATTATAAAAAGGCTTATCAAATGATTGGAATACAAAAATAATTTATTGGCTAAACAGAAAGAAATTAATAGGTAAAGAAAAGTTGAAATATATTTTAAACTGAATAAAAATGAAAAGAGAATATAACTAAATTTGTTCAATGCAGGTAGGCAGTGCTGGAAATTTATGGCATATGTTTACATTAGAAAAAAAGGTCTGAACTCAATAATAATTTTAAGAATGTATAAAATGAAGAGCTAATTAAACACGAAACAAGCATAGGAAAGGAAGTAACAAAAAATAGAAACAGAAGTAAGTCCATGAGACTGGAAAGTCAAAAATTAACAGGTGATGCCAACGCAACTAAAAACTAAGTCTTGGAAAGGACTGAAATAATTCAATATGCTCAAACCAGACTGACTAAGGAATAAATGAGTAAATAGGAACTACTGAACTAAGGAAAAGGGAAGAAACAATTACAAATTATATAGACTTTAAATAATAAAAAGGGAACACTACAAAAACTCTACATCCAGTAATTTAACAATGTCATATAGTTGAAGTATTAAATTATATGAAAAGAAAAACTTTCTTTAAAAATGGAAACAGAATACTGCTTGCCCATAAAAACGAAAAAATCTTACTTTTTGCAAGGATGGACCTGGTGACTATTAGGCTCTGTGGATTAAGCCAGGTGGAGAAAGAAAAACTCGATATGATTTTACTTACATGTGTAATCTAATGAACAAAATAGACTAACACACAAAAGAAAAACAGATTTATAAATACTCAGAACAGTCTGACATGGTCAGGGGAAAGGGTGTAGGGAGACTAGATGAAAAAGTTGAAGGGATTTAAGCAAAAAACAAAAAACACCTCATGGATAACTGTACAGTTATTATCAGAGGGAAAGCGGGTAGAGGGAGGTAGGAGAGGGTAAAGGGGAGAATAAATGGTGATGCATGGAGACTTGTCTTGGGTGGTGAATACACAATACAATATACAGATGATGTATTATAGAATGGTACCCCTGAAACCTATATAATTGTAGTAACCAATGTCACTCTAATAAATTCAATAAAATTAAATTAAAAATGAATTTTTAAAAATCAAACTACTAAAACTAACTCATAATGAAATATCTAACAAATGAATAGTATTCTATCTATTAAAGAAATTGCATGTTTAATTGTTGAATTTGGATTTCTTGTATTTCTGCATGAATTGAACTGAGGCACTGATTACTGTGTTTATCAATATCTTCATATAGTAAATAATATTGGGAGAGAGAAATGATACCCCCCCTCCAGATCAAAGGATAAGCATGTCACTGCCTACTATGAAGATTCACATTCCCTAAACTCAGTATCTATCTCCTATAATGCAATCTGCTGCAAGTGCAGGTTTCATCGGGATCTTTCTGTGTCACTTTGTGTGAAATGAGGTTCAAGAAACTGAGGCAAAAATACTGATCATACAGCACTGTTATTGTGAGAAATAAACTATGTTTCATCCATGAGCCAGCATATGGATGGCTCATGTGTTCACCAACAGCCATGAAACTGTCAAAATCACTTACTAACTTGCAAGTCGTGCTACATCTCAGAACTTTCACAAAACTTGAAACTTCAGCACTATATAATTTCATTCTTAAATTTGCAAGACATTTAAAAAATAATATTACCATTTCTTCACAAAGTTCTCCTGAAAACAGAAAAGAAGGGAGTCCTACCAAGCCATTTCCTGAGGACATCATTACATTGATGTCAAAATAAGTCAAGTATATTACTAACAAAAATTATATACAAGTGTTCCTCATGAAAATATACACAAATATTATCAAGTAAATGTGAAAAAATCAAATCAGCAATGTATAAACTAGATAATATATCAAGACCAAGCAATCACTTATCTTGGAATGCAACAGTGGTTTGATACTCAGAAAATCAATTAATTCATGTAATTCCCTACAGCAACAGATTAAATAAAACTAAACATATCATCTCAATCATTGAATAAAATCTTTTGACAAAATTCAATACCCATTCAAAGTAAAAGATTTAGAAAACTAGAAATAAAAGAAACTTCCTTAACTTGATAAAGAGCCTAGAAAAAAAACTTCCTCTAACATAGTTAACTGTGAAAGGCTGAATGTTAGTCCCAGAATACTGGGAACAGGTAAGGATGTCCTCTCTCTTTCCTATTGGAGTATTCTACAATCTTATAATTAAATATCAGTGTTTGTTTTATTTTGTTTTTAAGTGTCTCAGCTGCGACCTTAAGGAGCATTTCTTAGCCTTCTCCTTCCCGCTTACAAGAGAAAGAAAGGTTAGAGCAAGATGGAGTTTTCTCATCACCTTTCCCTCCAGGCCAAAAGAACTAAATACACAAAATCAGTTTGAAAGGATAAACAAAATTATACAATTCAGTCAAGACAGTGTGATATTCACAAATGAATAAGATACAAGTATAGTAAATGCAACAGAATAGAAAAGCTTGGGATAGTCGCAATAGTTTCAAAGGCAATTCAAAGAAGAAATTATATAACCTTTTCAACAAATGGTACTGGAACAATTAGAAACTAATATACAAAAATATATATAAGTGATAGCAATTGTTTCCTTATTCCTAGAAAAAATAATATTACATGGATAATAAATCTAAATGTAAAGCCTAAAGCTGACAGTTTTAGAGAAAATTCTTGTGACTTTCAGGTAAGCAAAGATTTTTTAGGCAGATAAGAAAAGAATAATACATATTTGATTTCATCAAAATTGTCAAAAAAGTAAAAAACAGATATACTTTGAATAACACATAAGAAAGTCCAGGGTACTCTAGTTTCAGCTGAGCCATGTGAAGAAGTTGAAAGTTATCACTTCTTTCCTAAAAGTAAGAAAAAGTTTAAACAAACTGAAAAACTGAGTTCTTTTTTAAATTTATTTTTTAAAAAGATTTTATTTATTTATTTTTAGAGAGGGGAGAATGGAGAGAGAAAGAGAGGGAGAGAAACATCAATGTGTGGTTGCCTCTCAAGCACCTCTCACTGGGGACCTGGCCTGAAACCCAGGCACGTGCCCTGACTGGGAATCAAACTAGTGACCCCTGATTTGCAGACCAGCACTCAAACCACTGAACCACACCAACCAGCGATGAAAAACCAACTTCTTAATCCATCAGGTAATTGAGCATGCAAGGCAAACTTCTACCTCAAAACTAGAGAGATAAATACAGAAAATTGTAGCTGAGATCAGTTTACCAGAAATAGAAGCCACTGAAGCAGTAATTGGTAGGAGCACTTAAATAATAATTGATGAATTGCTGAAGGTTGAGGGTGAGCAAGCTTGAGTTAAAAACTCCTGGGGAGTCAGTCCTAAGAGAGCAACTACTTTACCAGAGCCTTACTGGACTTGGAGGAAGGGCATTAAAAAATCCCATAGTGCTGTAACTGTCCTCTCTTGTGTAAGGAAAGGAGGGAAAAGGCTAAGAAATATTAGGTCTCACCCCATGGACTCACCCACTACAAAAGATCTCAGATTATAGGGTTACAGAATGCTTCCTCACACCACACACGTCAACAGGGCTCCAGGAAAACAACAGTGGAGGAAAGCAATATGTACAGCCACTTTAGAAAGTTCAGTGGGTTCTAATAAAGTTAAACATATATGTTCCACCCATCTCAGCATGTCAGTCTTCAGTATGCATCTGAGAGAAATAAGACCTTATGTTCTCACAAAATTCTATATGTGAATGTTTGTGCTAGCTTTATTCACAGTTGCTGAACAAATCTCAAACTTTAAATAATACGTTGTTGCTTTACTTTCAAAGAGCCAGGCAGCGGATGTCTCCCAACTCTCGTCACCCTCTGCCTTAATTTCTCAGAGCAGTTGCAGAACTGGGAGGCACTGGAATGAGCACCATTCTAAAACAACAATTTAAGGTAAAGCTGGTGTGGTGGATAGAGAGATCAACTGACTCAGCATATAATTTGGCCTCAATGTAGTGATTTCCTATCCCAGAGATGGAGAATCACAAGATGCATTTCCCAAAATTTCTTAGATCTAGGTTTGTGGTTTAGGTTACACCAATCAAATGCACTCACAGACAACATGAACTGAATTAAGTGGGAAGAGAAGCAAGGCTTGCGGCTTCCTTTTCACTGGTTTGGTTTTAGTAGATGTTAGCTGATCCAAAGCTGGCAACTGTAGCTTAGGTTTCCAAAGTGGGCCAGTGGCTTCCTGGTGTTGGCAAGATCATTGATTCCCTTGAGCCCTATGGGATGGCTTTGAGAAACCAACCTCCACATTCAGTGTAAAGCTTATTTCTTCAGTCTTCCAAGCAAATCTGAAAGCCATTTATTTCCATTTAATAAATTCCTTTCTGCATCAACTAGCTTGGATGAAGTGTGTCCTCTGTAAGTTGAGCCTAGACTGATATAAATGGAAAACTATAAAACTGTCTTTGAACCAGACCTTGGTCTGTATTGCCATATGCTTTTGAAAAGCTTCTCTTCCCTTAGTCATGTTTTTCTACCCTTTACCAGGTTCACAAGGTGTCCAGTATTGCTATGTAAACACCTGAAGGATGTTGTGTGTTGGCAATAAGAAGGCTCCAGAAAAGGTAGCAGTGCTTCCCAGACTCTCACTGTCCACCATTCCCTTACTTCATTTCAGTTTTCATCAGGGCACTTTTCAATACTTGATGTTACATCAATTGATAATCATGCAAATGACATGGAGATAAGGTATATAAGGTAATTTCTGATTGGATCCCATCTTTGAAGATGGAAAGACATTAAGTTCTACCTTCCACGGGGGACAGGAAATGACTAGATCAGAATGACTCATTTAGGACTGCTTCAATGCCATATGTAACACACTTTGCAATAGTTAGTCTATTTTTATTTTTATTTATTTATTAAAGACATTACTTATTCATTTTTAGAGAGAAGGGAAGGGAAGAAGAAAGAGGGAGAAAAACATCAGCATGAGAGAGAAACATGGACTGATTGCCTGTTGTACATGCACCAAACAGGAATCAAATCTGCAACCCAAGCATGTGCCCTGGCATGGAATTGAATCTGTGTCCTTTCACTTTGGAGGACAGCACCCAACCAAATGAGCCACACCAGTCGGGGCAATTATTAGTCTATCTTTTTAAAGTGAAACATAATGCTTTATTTTTTGGTTGAAATGGTCCATTCAACAAATATCCCTGGAAAGAAATTAAAATGGACAGCCACACAGTTCTACAATTCTACAGCAATACAAAATATTCCACTTCAAAGAAACAGCTATCAGCAATATGCATGTTGTTAAAAATTTTAAGGTAAAATCATAAGTCTCATACAGCTATAAAACAAGCATGTGTTAAAGATTTTGTTTAACTGATTAAGAAAAGGACCCAGTTAAGATGTTATAAGCAGTTCAAAGAAAAAGTGACAATCATGCAATTTATGCAATTAAATAGTTTTGATACCACTTACTACATTATGGTTTGGTTTTAATGCATGCCTCACATTTATTTGCTTGGCTATATTCTCACTGGGGTATAAACTATAAGGAAAAAGGCCATTTTATTTTTAACATCATATTCCCAGCACCTGGAAAAGAGGCTGGTAAATATTTGCTAAATGAATGAATGATGGAAAGCTTCTCCTAATCCAGTGTCCAGTCCTTTACACACAATTACACTTAACCAACCTACTGCTGACACATTTGCATAAGAGACTTGTTTCTGTTCACAAAGGCATCTGTGTAACACTTCTCCAACAGGTGTTCCATAACGCAGCCACTGTAAACATTTTACCTCAGCCCCCTTAGTTATCATCTCTGCTATGTTATTCTAGAAAATGACGTGCATAGATATTTTGTTTGGCTTAAGAAATAAATGAAGCTTTTCAATAGATTGGGAACATTTTAAAAAAGCAGGATATTTTCCTTAAAAAATCCAGATTTCCGCCTTTCCGTTGAACAACCTGATAACACAACACAGGACCTATAATTGTTCATGACAGCCATTGGCTGTGTCTGGAGAGCTGCTCTTTCTGTAGACGGAACATGCACTTCTGGCCTTCTTCCCTCTTCTATGTCAACTGCTTATGCCCTGCAGGGACTTTGGGACCCCTGCTGTAAGCCACTTTGGGCACTTGTAGCTTTCGTTCTGTTCTGGTCTGCATTTTGAGAATGCTATCAGGGTCAAGTGACTGCTGATGGAAGAAATACAGACTTTGTTATCACGTCCCTATTAAAACCAAAGTATCTGGAGGAGAACACTTAACATAAAATGTAAGTCAATGTTATACAAAATCATACTACAGCCCTTCTACTTTGAGAAGGCTTGAGTCTCCATTTCACCTGCAGTGTTAGAATCATAATATGTTGGCAGGTGGAAAAGTATCTATTTTTGTTGATTAATTGTGGTATAAATTGACTCCTGACTGTTTTTATGCTTTATGTTTGAATAATACATTCATTTTGTATCACATGTGTGTGAAAATTCTGAAACATATTTCAATTACAGACTTATGGTATTTTTTTTTAATTCAGTTAATTTAGTAGTAAGAGAGCTGTGATACAGGCCTCATCAATAATTACACATAAGGGTCTGTTAGACTAACAGATGCTCCAACAGTATAAACAAAATGTTTTGTTTTGAGTTCATTTTAACTTTACATATTTAATTTTAATAATATTTTAGTTGAGTTATCATCATTTTTAGCACAGCAAATTTAGTTTTAAACATACACAGCATGAAATTTTTAGAGTCATGCAATATATAGTATTTCAGGGCACAGTTATCCATGAATTGATTAGTGGTGGGACAGTCAGAATACAATCTAAAATTCTGGGCAGATATAAAAGCAAAATTAGATGTGAATGATCTGATTTAATGAAGCTGCTATCTCTACTAGTAGGGAAAAATTGTTAGAACCGATATTATTAGGACAATTAAATTTTATTTTACAGTATTTGTCTTTTCAAATCTTAGTGCTTATTGTTTTATAATAATAATTCACAGCATTTGTGTGGTTATTTAAAGTTTTAGAGCCATTTTCATCTGACTTATTGCCTTCAGTCAAATACAGAAAAAGTCATTCTCTCAACCTAGTTGAACTCAATGTCATGTTTAAGAACTAGAAGCCATTTTACATGAAAAACCCACACCATATTTGCACTCCAATTATAACAAATACACCGTTTGCTTAAAAGCGCTCTGCCACAAATGTTTGAAAACTATGTCCTTAGGCTATATTTGACCCTAAAATGTAATATTTCATTTACCTGGTATTTTAAGGCTTATTTGAAATATGTCAATATTTAAATTTCTAGAAATTTCTCAAAATAATGGATTTCTGTCTTCCTTCAAAATAATGTGAAAATCAGCACAGGGTCTGCCAACCCTCATAGGAATACTCAGCTAGAATAGGGTGGTGACTGTTTACTTGTTAGCACTCTCCAGCTAGTCCCACGGTAGGAGGGTCAACCTCAGTCACTTACATTGCTCCTCTAGTTGCTCTTCTAGTGTTGCCCTTCCAGGAGTTTTCAAACTTGGTACACAGGCCAATCATGGGACAACTTTTAAATGTAATGATTCTTTTCCCCCAGCATGACCAATTAAACTATAATCTCTGAGGAAGTAGCCTGGGGATATTTTTAAGCTCCCTGGATGACTCCAATGTGTATCCAGGTTCTACAGTTTTATGCATAACCTCTAACTCACTGGTACTCAAAACTTGTTCATGAATATCATCTGCATCTCCATGGAGACTGTAAAATGTGCAAAGTTCTTGGCCCATACCAGGTCTACAAAACCAAACTGTCCAAAGGTGGAGACCAACAAACTGAGATTAACATACTTGCCAAGAACACACTTCTCCAATTCAACACAACCAATGCATATCTAAACGATGCAAGTGGAAGAATCTCATCTTTGACTTTTCATCTTCTATTCAAGATCTTTCCCCCAACCTACACAAATGCCCTGGTATCATTCGCTGGTCTCTGATGTCCTAGTGCCTCTTTACCTAAGGCCCCACCTGAGTTGGTCTTCTACTCTATTTCTATATGTTTCAGAATTACCTTTACCTCCTCTGACCTTATTCAGTTGAGGACCCATTTGTTTACAGTGGCTGTAGGAGAAAAGCAATTTGATATTAATTTTATGATTACGAATACTACTTTGGTTATCCTTACAGAGAATTTGAATTTCAAAAAGTGGTTGTTAATGTAGATATAGCTCAAATTTTAGGAATTTCAGTTATATAGGAAAGATTTGGGGGGATTAAGCAGGAGATGAAACTAATTTTCAATTCAAGTTTATTATCTAGTAACAGACCTAACCCTCCATTATAAATTAGGATTTATATTTGTATGATGTTTTTATTGAGCCTCATTTTATGTATCCATAAAGTAAGAAGGTTGGGGAAAAGTATGTTTCCTTTTAAATAAATAACTTTCTTCAAAGAGAATGTCACGAAATTCCACTATACGAAGTAGCTAGATGAGAAATTAATAAATTCAATATGAGGGATAAAGAGCATGGTTATTCACCAGCTTTCCCTCCTTCTGACTTCAAACAATTAGGCAGGAAAAAAAAAGGAAAACTATATTATTGGTAAAAAGACCACTTGCATTATTTCTCAGATGTTAATAAAACCTAACCATATGTATATTTTCACAAATTCTTTGTATTTGAGCAGCCAGAGAAATTAGATTAGTAAAAAAAGAGAAACAACAATTTGTATAACTGAAACAGGTATAATTCTTTCTAATATATTAAAAGATAGCATTATGAAAACCATAGTGTTTCAGGAAAACTGTTACATAATTAAAATAGACTGTTTGCAAATCTCATAAAAACACTACAGTATCAGCATTTTTCAAAAGAAGAAAATGAAGCCCAAAAGGTATTATATAACTTGCCTAAGCTCGTACATCTAAGAGGCAGATCCAGTTTCCTAACTAGTGTCCACCTTGTTCAAAAGTCTACATTTCCTCCATTGCTCCATGCTATTGCTCATCAGGAAACACAAAATGTTTTAGACACACATCACATTCTAGGGTCGTTTTTTTAATGACCCTAGTTAGTAAAGGAATTTAGAGTGTGTTTTACTGCTGTTGGATACAATATGTTGAAGTAGGCCAGACCACACACTGGAGTCACTTTTAGTTTTACCAAATACTCTGAACTTCCATTTTTTCACTTATAAAAATGAACTTATAGTCATTACTTTCCATAATTGTTGGAAGAGGAAATACAATATTTGTAAGGAAGAATGCCTTGCATATAAAAAGTGTTTTAAAATGTTAGCTTCATTTCTCTCCGTCTACTTAAGCCTGCTTATTTTCCATTGACTCAGTGCCATGAGAATAAATAAGAGCTAAACAGTTCAATCTAGTTGTATATTATTAAATGGGTAGAGGTTGAATACAAATAAAGGACACCTAATAGAATTCTAGGAGTCTTGTTAGCTTTACAAAATTATTTGCAGAACTGGAATACATAGAGCCTAAAATAACGGGAGTCTTCTTTTTTCTTTTTTTGCTGGGTGGTCCATATGTTTTAGATGAGAAATAAGTTATAAAAATGATGAAGTACTTGTCAAATAAAAAAAGATTAATTAATACTAATGCTATAAAAAGCTAAATCTCAACAAATAACTTTGTTCTCAAAATGAAGCTAAATGTTAGTGTCCCTATGTTCTTCAATTTTCAAATTCTTCCCAGAGATTTAGCATGCTGAATCAATCATTTAACTTTCTGAGTGTTTGAAGAAAAAAGACTAAATATGAATAAACATATTCTCCTTTCAATAATGAATACTTTTTCTATAGTTTACAAATAAATCTCAATAGGTTTTATTCTTTTTTATTAAACTTGTAATTTTTTAGCCATTTAGAAGATAGTTCCCTAGAAAACTCAACATACTCATATAAAATCCAGCGATTATGCCCTTTGGTTTTTACTCAAAAGAGGTGGTAAATTATGTCCACACCAAAACCTATACATGAATGTATACAGGAGCTTTATTTTTAATTGCTGAAACTTGAAAACAGCCAAGATGTCTTTCAGTAGGTGAATTTATAAATAAACTGTGATACATCTAGGCAATGGATTATTCAGAGCTAAAAAAAAGGAGCAACTAAGCCATGGAAAGATGTGGAGAAACCTTAAATGCACATTACTAAGAGAAAGGAGCCAATATAAAAAAAAAACAAAACTATATATTGTATGATTCCATCTGTATGACATTCTAGAAAAGGCAAAACTATGGAGTCAGTGGAAAGCCAGGGGTTAGAGAGAAAGAGAGATAAATAGGCAACAAAGAGGACTTTTAGGGTGCTAAACTATTCTGTGTGATACTGCAATAATGGGTATATGGCATCATACATTTGTGAAAACCCGTAGAATGTAGAACACCAAGAGGGAACCCTAACACAAAATATGGACTTTGGGTGACATAGGAATGATGCCATGAGGGCTTCGTGTACCACTTTGGTGGTGGGATGTTGACAGTAGGAGAGCCTGGGGTACAGGATGGAGCTGGGAGGGCAGAAACTATACAGAACTTCTTGTACTTTCTGCTTCATTTTGCTGTGGACTTAAAACTGCTGTAAAAGTAAAGATTATTAATATTTTAAAAATGCTGTGTGTACAATCCCTCAACTACCCATCTCCATGGTTTGGTAAGACAGGAAAACTAAATGTACTAACACAGCAACACAACCCTTCCAAAAATATTCAGTTACCTTAGAATTTGCCCCTAGCCTCTTTCTTAAAATATGCCCTTCAAGATGGCTTGTTGATGAAAACTTATTTCCTCCAGCAAGAATTCTGTAGAAAGGAAAAAGAAAAGGAAAAAAGAGGAAAGTAAAAACAAAGGCCTAAGGCAAAAATCTCACAGAAAAAATGTTAGCAAGACATGGAAGAAATTTACTGTGAATTATAATAATAACAATAGTCTTTACAGAGCAAAAACAAGAAGCAGGACATAAATTAGAGCTAAAAGAACTCAAAAAAGAAAAGGCATAGATTTAAATATAATTTAGTAGATTTTGGAAAATAACTGAAAACTATGAAATTTCAGATTGAAGATTAAATTGGGGAAAGCAAAAGGAGAATGCTATAAAATTTGCAATGAATGATGCAGAGCACTATAAAGAAATCAGACTTTAAAAATGAAATAAATATAGAGTTTAAAATTAAGGGGAATGGCCTTAGCTGCTGTGGCTCAGTGGATTGAGTGCCCGCCTGTGAACCAAAGCATCTCCAGTTTGATTCCCAGACAAGGGCACATACTTGGGTTGCAGGCCAGGTCCCCAGTTGGTGGCACTCAAGAGGCAACCACACAGTGATGTTTCTTTCCCTCTCTTTCTCCCTCCCTTCACCTGTGTATAAAAATAAATAAATAAAATCTTTAAAAAATTTAAAATTAAGGGAAATGGTAAGTATTCTCCTATAACTTTAAAGAAAATTTTTCTCCTTGGCCAAATTCTTCTAACGCAAAAGCAATAAATATCCTTGAGTATACACATCTGCAAGTAGTGAGGGAACAACGTTCCCATGAACTCTTCCTAAGTGATGGAATAGAGTAAGCCATGGAAGAACTCAAAACATTTCCAAGGGAATGTTAGTGAACATCGTTCAAGTTCAGTATTAATAAACGGAGGAATTAAGAAATATTAAAACTAAGAAAAAGTGGGAGCTAAAGGAAGACTGAATGTGAAAGTAGTGAGAGTATGCTACTAAAAGTGAAAATAAATTAAAAACCCACAAATTAGTTCATGAAATTATACTTTCATATGAATGTAAAATTAAACTCTAAAATACTACAATAAAATATTTAAAAAAATAGATGTTGAAGGAGAAAAGAGGAAGGTAAAAGTCAGAAATATAGAAATTTCACCATTATTTTAGTGGAAAAGTAAATAAAATTAAACAAAACAAAACAAAATATTATGTACATGTCTGTGTTTATGTGTTCTTAAGAATGTACCATCAAGTTAATCACTAAAAGAAAATGAAAACTTTCCTATCAGAAAAAGGAGAAAGCGGTGACCACACATTTAACAATATTCTACAATCTATTAAAATAAAAAGAAGTCTTAAAACAGTAAGACTGAACTAAGAGTTTTCATAGCTCTTTGGATATTCATGAAAAAAAAAAATGCTCTGAACTCCCCAAACTCTGTGCTTTATGGAAGAAAAATATCTAAAAGTTTGTGAACTACAAATGTTGAAAATAAAAAGATGGCCAAAGGAATCTAAGAAATAAAAACAAAAATAAATCATGCATTCCTATCTTAATTGAATTTAAAATCATGCAGAGTCATGAAGTGAAACAAAAGAGGTGACTTTGTAATGCAAAGTAGTGCAGTTAATTATAAAAATATAGCATTTACTAAGACTTAGATGCCTGTTAATTTAGCATCAATCTTTATAAAGCAAAAAGTATAAAAGTTTCACCTAAAAATTGATTGAAACACAGCAGTGTGACAAAGGCTGTAGTTCTCCCAGCAATGACAAATCAAATGAACAACAAAAAAATAAGATTATAAAAGATAATTTAATTAATACTGGCTTGCTTTAGCTTCAATAACCAACAGTAACCCAATCTCAATGGCCTAAAACACCAAATGTTTATTTTTTACTTTCACCATGTCTTCAAGGATTAGAAGGAGACCTCCACTCCAAGTACTCACTCAAGAACCCAGGGTGGTAGACTAGCCATGGTGTCAAACATTGCCAATTGCTATCTTTGATGAAAAAAGAGCACTCTGGAGCATCATCCCAACAATGAAATGATGCATATCATTTTGGCTTACAGTTCATTTCATTGCCTCACCCAATCTCAAGACGGGGGCAGAGAAATGCAATGCTACACTATATCCAGAAGAAGGGCAAACAAGAGATATTTTGTAAAATGCATAAAAAACAACAATATAATCAGTAAAATGCACTTAATTGAGATATAGATATGCATAAATAAGCTGTTGAATCACTGATAACTCTACCCTAAGTGCCCACGGAATATTCATAGAAATTGACTTGTACTTGGCCATGGAATTAATATAAAAAGAGTACTAATGACATAGTGATGACATAGTGATGACAATTCCTAAAATAGAAAATTGCCAACACCAGAAATGCAAGACTCTATTACTTGGAAATTTTTCAAAACTGTCTTTAAACAACTGTGGTAAAAAAAAAAAAAATTGCTGTGATTGAAACTTATAGCAGCATACATGAACAATGCTCAAAGGAAAATTCACAGTGCTAAATATTTGTTACTAAATAATAAAAATAATTTATGTAAACATATAACTAAAAACTGAGTGGGGAAAGGCAGAGACAGAATCTAACAATAAAAATAAAATTACTGAATTAGAAAGAATAAAAAAGTTAAACAAACACAAGTCTAAAAGCTAGCTCTTCTAAAAATAAAAAATATGTATGTGTTAACTGCTGTTTAACCAATTAAACAAATAATTAGAAAACTGAGGAAGTGAAAGAACAATGTAAAGTACTAAACTGAAACTACAGAAACAGAAAATTAAAAAGAGCCATAAAAATATTAACCTGTATGAAAATATTTCAAAACCTGGAAAACATAATTCAATATTCAGCAAAACTGACTCTAGAATAATGGAAGATCTAAACAAACCAATTAATCTTGGTTATAGGAGTAGGAGTGGGAGAAAGCAAATAAAATTTTCAAAAAACAAATTATAAAAAAATATCAGGTCAATACAGATTTATACTGGAATTCTACTAAAACCTAAATAAAAGCTAATCTCAGTTTTAGTAGAGTTTCTCTAACACATTCTTATACAATATTGTTACCAAATCCCAGCAAAAATTCTAAAACTACAGATGTCACTCATGAACATCAGTAAAAAAACTAAATATAATGTTGGCAAAGAAAATCCAGAGGTTAATAATAACCTGCTATAACCAAACATGGTTCCATACTAGAATATGTATTAATACAAACAATATAAATAGATCTAATTTAAAAACTTGTTAATCGTGTCTATTGGTGTTAAATAATTACTTAACATCATTTAATTAATTAATTATGTATTTACTTATTTTTTGTTCAGTTACAGTTGTGTCACTTTTGCAATAAATTCTAAGTAAAATAGAAACAGATAAATATCTATTAAAGATGTGTTAAAATTCCAAAAATAGCATCATTTTTAAATGGAAAAACACTAGATATATGCCAATTTACAGTAAAAAAAGAATTTACGTGAAAATCACCACTGTTTAATATTTCTTTAACTAATGCAAGTAACAAAGGAAAATAAATAATAAGTAAAATTAATTGAAAAGAAAGATAAAATTAATTATTTACAGACAAATTTCTAGCTACCTAGGAAACCCAAATAGCATACCTCAAAAGTATCATAAGCAAAAAGGTAATTCAATTAAGTAGCTAGACATAATACAAGTACACAGAAAATAATAAACTTCATGTATACAAAACAACCAACCATATAGAAATAATAAGTAATGACCCAATCTATAATAGATAAATAAAATCTTAAGAATAAACTTTTCAAAAGCCTATGTAAATAGAAAGTTAGCTATAGATAAAATATCTATGAGATAAAAGAAATCTTGAGCAAACTGAAAACTATATGGTGTTTCTAGACAGAAAATCTCAACATTATAAAGATGTAAATTCTTAATAATTTAATCAATGAATTTAATGTGATCTTAATAAAAATTCAGAATTAATTTTAAAATTAGAAAAGCTCATTATAAATGTAGGCAAGAATAGCCAGAAAAATTGTAAATTATATATGTATATATATAATTTATATACAGAGAGAGATTAGACATTACAGAAAATTTTCTCTATCAGGCAAATATATTTTAAATCTATGATAGTTAAAATGTGTATTATTGCCACATGTACACATGATAGAGTAATGGAAAAAATGAGAAGCCCAACTGAGTTAAATATGTGTGATAATTATGTTTATAATTGTGATAAAGGTGATATTGCAATGAAATAAGAGAAGGATTTTTACAATTAATGGTTCTTGAAAAAATATATAGGTTTATACTTCACATTTATATGAATAAAACATTTAAATGTTAAAAAGACAAATAATATCAAAAGAAAAATAAAAGCATTAAAAGAGAATCTAGGGAAAATAAAGATTAATCTTAAAAGGCAGAAGATATTTCTAAATATGGTATAAATCCAGAAGCCATAAAAAAGACTAATTTGATTACATTTTAAATTCTTTCATAGAAAAAGTCTCAATAAACAAAGCCAAAAGACAAATTGAAATCTAGAAAAAATTACTTGTAAATCATATCACTAAAAGCTAAGTTTTGCACATATAAAGACTTGCTAAAATCTCATAAGAAAAATATATGAATGCATTAGAAAAATAGATGAAAAATATGAACTGACATTTTTCAAAAAAGACAAATGACTCTAAACATATGAAAAGGTAGCCTCAGTCATAATAAGACAAATGCAAATTGAGCTTCTCGGATAATATTTTACCTGGCAGATTGTCAAAAATCAGAAAGATTGATCTCACTGTAGCAGGATGTATGTGAGGTGCAGTCTCCTCCTCTATGACAGTAGTGTTAATTGACCTATTAACAATAAAAGAAAATCGAGCAAAATTAAGAGCTCAAATTATAAATGCACTTGTCTCCCCCACACCTCAATTCTATATCTAGACAATATCCCATAATTATGTTCACATCCATGTAAAATGACATTTGGTAGGCTGATGTCGATCCACATACCCAAATACGTCCAAACAGTTGTTTAAAACCAACATCTGCTCTGTTTTGTCTGTGTCTGTAATTACTGGTTGGTAGACAAGGACACTACTTAATTTTAAGCATTTTTTTAAAACCTGAATCAGAAGGCTTTACTTTTGTTTGTTCGTTTGTCTGAGACCTTGGCACAGTCTTACATATCAGCCATTGAACTGATAAGTGAGATAAAAGAAAATGGTACAAACCTCAAGATTTCTCCTTCATCAGACCCTCATCTAGAAAGAAGTATAACTATCTGGGTAAAAGCCACTGATGTTGCTGAAATGAATATTACCTTAATATTCCAATGTTGTTTATGGAAGCTAAAGACTAGAAATGACATTTGACATCATTTAACACTAGGGGATAGGAAATTAAAACCTCATTTAAATACCACTATACAGCTAATGAAATGGCTTTTAAAAAGGTTGTGGAGAGGATGCAGAACTACTGTAACTTTTATGTACTGCTGGGGAAATAGGAAAGGAAACAAACACTTTGGATAACAGTTTGGCAATTTCTTGCAAAGTTAAACACACTTATAAGGAATCCAACTCCAAGAGAAATTAAAATTTATATTCACACCAAATCTGTTCCCAAGTGTTAATAGTGCTTTTATCCATAATTGACAAACAGGAAATAACCCAACTTGTTCTTCAACCTGTGAATGAATAAACTGCAGTACATCTAAGCAATGAAACACTACTCAATTTTTAAAAAGAAACATGGATAAACAAATAATATGTATTAAAAATAAAATTTAAAATATACTTGTTTTCTCATATAAAAGAAGTCCAGATAAAGACAGGCCAGGCTGGGCTCACTATGCCAGTAAGGAGCCAGGCTCCTTCTCTTCTCTCTCAAAACTCTTAGCATGTAGTTTTTCTTTCCAAAGTGCAATAAAGAGAAAGTTCAGAAGTTTTATCTTTGTTTCTTAAATAGCTGTTTGAAGTGTAGTATGCATTCTATAAAACCCTCAGTGTAACTGTAAAATCCAGTATTTCTGAAGGCTTTACTAGAAATACTGAGCAACCATCACCACAATCATATTAGAATGCATTTTTCATTCCAGAAAGATCCCTCATTACCACTCCCAGACCCAGGCAACCACTAATATGATACTTTCTAAATCTATAGGTCTGCCTTTCCTGGACATTTTAAATACAGGAAATTATGCAGCATGTGGTTTATTGTGTTTGGCTTCATTCACTTAACATAATGTTTTGAGGTTCATCCATGTTATAACATATATCAGAAAAACAGCCAGAACCCAGGCCCATTTTGAGGTTAGGAAAAACCTGGTGAGCGGAATAAGTATGACAACAAAGGGAGGTAACAAGTGAAATTGGGGCATCAGTCATGGTGTGGAGCTGAAAGAGCCAGAGAACTGAAGGCAAATTTAGTGAATTCTGAGGTCTCCTAGAAATGGTCTATTATAGAGAACAAATGCATCTCCATGTAACAAGGACAGCTACATAAAGCAGCTCACCATGTCATATGGAAATTCTGCACCTCCCTGTGATGATTGATTGAATCAGTGCAAAGAGGATTTATGTACAAAGTGAAGTAACAACTTAGTTACAGAATCTCCCAATTTATTTCATTGATGGCTTAAAATAAGTTAATAATGAAAGCCCTCACAATACATGTAAACACCTAGAAATGGCAGCAAGATATAACAAAATTATCTTTTACAAGCACTATTGAGCAAATTTAAAAAATTACCAGATGTCAAAAACTAAGGAAACTGAAAATCCAAATTAGATGAAAGCTTGAATATTTGTAGGGGAAAAAAAAACCACAATTCCTAAAATAGATAAATAAAATGAAGGCAATGCAATCATATTGTAGCATTGTTTTGTGACACTGTCTAAACTAAAAGAAATCCTAGAAAACAATCAGAAAAATAAAATTTTGTCAAGGAATATCAATTAAATTAATTTGTACTTTATAACAATGGTAGATACCAGTTCTATTTACAACATAAGGAATAAAAAATTGGAAGTATTATGTTACAATCTTATAAAATAGAAAATAACAAAAATGAAAGCAAAAATACCTAGTTACAGTTTCATCAATCTGAAAGCTAGGTGAAAGATCAAGATCAGAGGACAAAAAATCAAAACAAAATGGTAGAAATAGCAACAAAAATATTATAAATTACAAAAAATATAAATGAGTTAAATGAACTGGTTAAAAATTGTTGCCTCTCAATCTGGAATAAAACAAAAAATAAAATTTGGCTACAGAATATTTATAAGCAATACAAAAATCAAAATATATGTATACAACATGAGTGAAAACTAAACCATGAAAACACATAAACTAGGCAAATAATTAAGTAAAGGAGTTAAAAAGAAAGAAAACAAGACATGTGGTATAATCATAATGTTCCATGTGAGTTTGAGAAGAACATGCTTTGTGCTGTTTTGGATGTAGTATCCTATAAACACCAAGTTAGAATAACTTGATTACTACTGCTGTTCAATCATCCATATCCATGATTTTCTGCTTGTTTGATGTACCAGTTACCTGGTGGGGCTGTTATGTCTTCAATTACAATAGTGGATTTGTTTATTTCTCCTTGCAGTTCTACATATTTTAACATGTATTTTGGTGTTCTTTTGTTAGATGAATATACATATAGGATTGCTCTGTTCTCTTGGAAAATGGACTCCTTTGGAATTATGTAACACCTCTCTTTCTCCCTGATAACTTTTCTTGCTGTGAATTTTGTGTTATCTGAAATTAATATTGCTTCTCCAGTTTTCTTTTTATTATTCTTAACATGGTATAGCTTTCTCCATCCTCTTACTTTTGACTTGAATTTTTAGTTCTAAAGTGGATTTAAGGTAGACAAACTATAGTTGGTCTTCTTTTCTCTCCATTCTAACAGCCACTGTTTTTTGTTTGTTTGTTTTTTTGTTTGCTTGTTTTAAATTGGGCAATTCTTTTTTATTTTATTTTAATTGTTGTTCTTTTTTTATTGGTATATTAAGACTATTCATGTTTACAATGATATAGTTAAATTAACATTTACCCTTTCTGCAACTTTTTACCCAATTTTTCTAATAAATCTTAAGAGTTTTTGATTTTTAGTTTTTCAGCTTTTTTTCTTATTGTGAGAGTAGGAATGATTACTTCTAAGCCATTTACATATCAAAATGGAAACTAGAGGACCCCTCTCCATTTACTTTTAAAATAATTTGAAATTAGACATATAACATAAGAATATATTCTCTTTATAAGTAAATAAAAAGTTACAAATAAAACAACTTCTTTTACCCTTTGTCCTACTTCCAAGCATACTCTTATATTCTCTTCCCAGAAATTATCATTATTGCTAATTTGATGTTCATCCACCTTGACATTTTTTCTATGTATTTATGTACATAAAAATGTCCCAGGCATGGGGGAGCCCTAAAGGCACGTTACTAAGTGAAAGAAGTCCACCTAAAATGTCTACATACTGTATGATTCCAACTATGAGGCAGTCTGGAAAAGGCAAAACAATGCAGAGAGTAAAACAATCAGTGATTGTCAGGGTAGCAGGGGTGGGGCTGTGGGGGTTTTGTAGGGAAGGCTGAATAGGTAAACACAGAAAATGTTTAGGACTGTGAAAACACTCTGTATGATATCATAATGAGGATAATGCATAAATATAAATATAAATATATGTATATATTTAAATATATATATACATATATACATATATATAATGTATATTATACAAACCCACAGAACATACAAACCAAGAATGAATGGTGATATAAACCATGGACTTTGGGTGATTACATGTTAGTGTAGGTTCATTGACCTACATGGTGACAGTTGTGGGTGTTTTTAGCCTGGTGAATATTTTTGATAAGGGGGAGGCTCTGCATGTGTGGGGGCAAGGGGTATATGAGAAATCTCTGATTTTCCTCTCAGTTGCTGTGAACCTAAAACCCCTAAAAGAATAAAGTCTCTAAGAATATATGTGGAAAAAATCCCCAATTTACTATTACTTTGTGTAGTTTTACATCACCTGCATATTGTAACTGATTATTTCTGTGACAATGTAGTTTTCTTTCTACATTAGGTGTTAGAGATGATAACATAGAGACTTGACTCATTTTTTTAAGTTTTTTAATTACTGCATTTTCCCATTTCCCTGTTGAGACCTTTAAGCTATTTCCAAGTTTTCTCCATTGTAATTGATGCTATAGTGAAAATCCTTGTACTTGCATCCTTATCAGGAAGACAAATTTTCAACAGAAGCAGAAGACTCTCTCATAACAATTAAATCTTTCCAAGAGTTTTGGAAATGAGTTTCAGTGATCTTTGGACCAGAGAGAAAGCAGATGATAGCCCTGAAGTAATGCAGGGCCATTATGTTATACTATATTATCTCAAAGCAAGGATGCTGATCTGCTTTGGAACTTTATCAATGAACACTACTGCACACTAATCATTAAAGGCAATTATTTCACATGTTTTCATAAGAAATCTGTAACTGGATCATGTACAAATTATTAATGGACACTAGTTATGGAAAGAGATATTTAAAATAAAGTAATAATGCCCTACTATTGAAAACCATCTAATACATGTCTGTTATATAGCCAAAAGCAATCAGTAGATCCTGATTATTATAATTAAATTTTAATAGAAAAGACATCACTTCAAATAGGAACAAAATATTTTATAATAATAAATTAAAGTACAAATCGAACCATAAACAGAAGTGTGAGTTCTTATCATAGGTTCACTTTATGCAAAATGTGATGACCTCAGATTATATTTAAAACCCTTCATAAGGGTACTTAGCATCAAAGCAGGTGACAGAGTAAACAACAATACTGGCTGGCTTTAATTAAGCTAAAGAATTTAATTTCATGCAGGTGATAATCATTCTACAAAACATACAGGTCTATAAAAAGTCTTATATCTTAACTAATCCATAGCTTAGTTTTTATGGAAAGTATGGAAGCTGACCTTAAAATTAAAATGTATCGTTATCCTCCCCAACTTTCAATGTACTCAGAAGATGACTGAAGTGGCACTGCATGCTCCAGGGACGCAGCTTTACATTAAAGGTCAAGGTCATAGGGTTCTAGATCCCATTTGCCACAATTAGTTATTGGAAGTGACAGAAGTCTTCAAATCTCTGGACTTTAATTTCTTTCTTACTAAGTTAAAGATACAGTGACCTCCAAGCTTTTTTCTAAGTTTTCTTTTAGCACTAAACCTTCATTCATCATTTTCTCTTCCAGAAAGTCAACAAGTATCATTACTAAGTCCCTGCTATGGACAGTTCCTATGCTTGGCACTACAGATAACATGATAAACAAATGTTTTGCTTAAAATAAATGTTAATTCTCATCCTCTGTTTAACAAAAGTTATTACTACACATTGACTTACTAAGCAAAAACTTGGGTATCACCTGAAAGCCCTCTTCCTTTACACAATCAAGCATTTATATAATCACCAAGCAACTGGATAGATTTTGGTACTTTCCTTAAAATGTAACAACAGAAGCATCTCTTTCATCTCTTTAGTTAGTTTTTCATATCCTGAGGGCCTAGGACAATTTCTTCTTTGGCATAAAGTAGATACTTAGCAAGTAGTACTGAATAACGGACATAGATCTAAGCTTTTCTTGCCCAACTAGAGTGAAAATACAGATACAAATGAGTACTAGTGACATATCAATACCTTTAATACAGTCACTGAAAAAATTTAACTACCTGCTTTTAGAAAAACACCACTATGGTCAGCATAAGGTATATGAACAAATAGATCTTGTATCTTGACCACAAAGAATTCATTATGTGCTGATAAATATAAGGCATGTACATAAACAATAGTCACAGAGCATGGCACAGTTTCATAAAAGAAATTACAGATACAGGACAATGAGAGTTTAGTCTTCCCATTTCATCACATACTAATCTAAAGTATGAGTTCTCATCTTTTGAAAATCTATTGTGTTGATCAAAAAGTTCATTTGTTTTTTCTGTAAAATGGCTCTAGTAGTGCTTAGTTGTCTTCAATGTCATTCAAAACAATATTTTAGATTGTATTATGACAGCTGTCATATCAGCGTGCATTTATAAAAAACTTATCAAAATTGATTAATTTTGTGTAGCCATTTTAATAGTGAAGACAGAATAAAATACATAACATTTTAAGCATATTATGCTTTATTATTTCAAGAAAGGTAAAAATGCAACTGAAACTCACTCAGAAAAAATTGTGCAGTGTATGGAGAAGGTGCTGTGACTGATCAAATGTGTCAAAAGTGTTTTGTGAAGCTTCATGCTTGAGATTTCTCACTGGACAAGGCTCCATGGTTGGGTCAACCAGTTGAAATTGATAGTGATCAAATCAAGACATTAATTGATAACAACAATGTTATACCATGTGAGAGATAGCTGACATATGCAAAATATCAAAATAAATAAAGTTATTGATGAAAACAAAAAATGTGTCTTTTATTTTATGGAAAAAAATGTATGGATTTTGTTGGCCAACCCAAGTAAGAACCTGCCATTGTTTTTTTGAATGGGAGAAAAGTCAAGAAATAGGCAAACATCAAGAAAGTGTGCATTTATTTCATGTTGTTTCTTTCCATGTATCTCCCTGGGTGACTCATTAAGGGGTTTATCACTCTGTACTCCTCCAGAGACACTCAGAGTATATGCCTATACTTCTCCACCTGGCTTCCAAATTTAAAACCATGTATTTATTTACCAAAGCCCATTATGTTATTCTTGCATCTCAAAGTCCTCAAAATAACAAGTCTATACAACCAAGTTTTCTGAAAACACAAAAGTGTTTTCTGAAAACTTGAAACCGAATGCCTGTCAGAACTGAGGAATTTTCAAATACTATAATCTCTTTATATAAATTGTTTATTCTGTTTTTTTTTTGTTGTTGTTGTTTAATCACAAGTATAGAAGTAATTGCTAGCATTTCCAGGCAACTGGGAGGGATTAGCTTGGCTGGACTGGTGACTTCTCAGGGAAAACATTTTTGAACTGGAGAAGAGGAAATGACACTTTTTGCTTTAGACTGTAAATAAACATGCTGAATGACATCTATTTCAAAAGGTAATGAAAAAGTGACCTCAGCTGTCTAGTTAGTGTCTATGTTGAGACTTAAATTTGCATGCTTAATTGTTTACTCAGCTGCTAGTTATTAATTTCCTCAAGGTTGATAGAACTTTTATAATCATGTTCTAGAGCACGGCAAATCCATCTCTTATTTAATCATTGGTTTCCAAGTCTGTAAAATGCTATTTAGGAGAAAATGTAACTACTCAAAATCAATGAAAATGCTGAATGAAGGAACGATTATACCATTATCTCCCCAGCCTAATAGAAATAAATCTTAATTTTTCCCAATTTCTCTCTAGCCTCTGCCTCATGCATAAGTACTTGGTTTTTCTTCTTTCCCTACATTTTTAGCAATTTTACAATGATTATCACAAATTTCTGCTTTTTTTCTTTCATCTTTTTGCCATTTTTTAAATCTTCAGTATTCTTCTCCATCTGCCATTCATTATTCTGAATACCATAGAGGAAAAAATTGTGTTGGCAGTAAGTCCTCCTGCCAGAACATCAGCCCAAACCTCTTGTGAAATTGTTTCCATAGAATTTTGAGCTTTCTAGGAGATGTAATTTCAAATATAATAACTTTTCATCTGAGTTTAGTTCTTTCTCCTCCTCTTACCTCTTCCCTCCTCACTTAAATGTAAAGCTCTCCATATATCTAACCAACAAAAATAAAATAAAATAACAAAACTAAGAGAATGTAACAGAAAAGCTAACAACCCAGAGCAGGAATGACAGGAAGTGTGGGTGCAGCTTACAACAAACTTTTTTTTCTTTAGATATATATTAGATAGAGGGAGAAGGAAGAAGAAAGAGAGTGAAAAACATTGATGTGAGAAACGTAGATTCGTTGCCTCTCCTATGTGCCCTGGCCAGGACTGAACAGGCAACCTTTCACTGTGCAGGACACCCAACCAACTGAGCCACATAACAAAGGGGTTGAAAAGGTCTAGGAATCACTAAATGAAAGGAAAGAAATGAATTCCTCAGAATAATGAGGGTCTTTGAGATCTGTTGGGAGAGCTGTATAAATCTCCTCTAAAAAGAAAAAGAACTTGCAGCATCCATTGAGGAGTGGGTGCAGGAATCTATTGGAACAGTGGAACCCCCCTGATTTCACCTGAAGGAGGCTAATATGGTAATCACAAAAGGTAACTGAGCCTAAAATAAAGATCTATTCTCCTCATTCCACTTAACTCTCATTTTTAGAACTGGGATTCACCGTTCCACGCTCTGATATTGAGAACTTGGCAGGGGAAAGGGCCCCTACCAAAGCACTCACCACTGCTAAACACAATTCAGAACTGATATGGAAGATTAATAATTGGTAGGACCACTATCTAAAACTAAAAAATCACTGAAAGAGGTGAAAAGTACTCTTCATATTCCAAAATGGTATAAATATTTTGTTTCTTATTATACTCATTATCAGTGCACCTTGACAATCCATTGGCCAGCCACTGCTAACTTCTGAGTCAGTGGTTCTAACTTCAGGACACACTTACACTCTGAGAATTAGTGAAAACCCCTGAGAGGTTATTTTTATATAGAATATGTATGTGTGTATATACAGTTGGCCAAAAAGTCCATTTAGATTTTTCTGTAAAATAAAAGACACAGTTTTCATTTTCACCGATAACATTATTGACTTGGATACTTTGAGTATGTCGGCCATCTCCCGCATGGCATAATGTCAGTGTTCACAGTTAACATCTCAGTCTGATCACTATCAACTCCAACTGTTTCTTCTACCTGACCATGGAGCCTCACCCAGAGAGAAATCTCCAGCATGAAACTTTGCAAACCACTTTTGACATGTTTGGTCAGTCACAGCACCTTCTCCATACACTGCACAAATCTTTTTGTGTGTTTCAGTGCATTTTCACCTTTCTTGAAATAATACAGCATTATATGCTGAAAATGTTGCACCTTTTCTTCTATCTTCAATATTAAAATGGCTACAAAAAAGTCACCAATTTTAATGTTTTTTTTAATTGCATGCTGCCATGACAGCTGTCACAATACAATCTAACAAAATTGTTTTGAAGGAAGTTAAAGACACCTAAGCACTACTAAAGCCATCTTATGGGAAAAAAATTTTTGAGAGAGATATATATCAAAATTTACTATATTTTAAGTTATAGCAGCAACTTAAAAATTATTTATTAACTTAGCTTAAAATAATATAAATATAACATAAATAACACATTTTATGAAGAATAACTATTTTCCAATATCCTATAACAATTTGAGGAGAATGGCACCACTTTTCATTTTTAAAAGAGCTGTTTAATATCTGGCTTAATAAAAACATCTGGATTCTCAAATCTTTCTGAATTCAGTCTATTGTGATGACATGTCACTTAGTCTCCGAAAACTATACCTTCTGTTCATGAGAGAATAAGATAAAAAGAACAAATAATGACTTACTATTGTTATAAATATTACTTTGATCTCATGAACTCCTGAAAGTACCTTAGGGAGGACCTACACTTTGAAAAATCTCTGCTAAAAGCCATTGTTGTCCCCAGACCAGCCCACATTTCTAACTTGAAAAACAAAATTTAGTTGTTGTCCCTTTCTCTTTAGTGCAAAAACATCACAACAATAATGTTAATCCTTGAAAAAAAATTAAATCACAGGTTTTTATCTGCTCTCTAAATCTTAAAAATTATTTTGTAAGAACTTACAGATTATAACAACTCTAATGTAAAGCAACTACAGATATATTTACAGGGTGGGGCATAAGGAGATTTACAGTTATATGTGAAACAGAGCTTATTCTTGTATTATTATTTATTGATTATTACATTGCTTTCCATATAATAACTAACTGTAAACCTTTTGTTCCACCCTGTGTATATCTGTAGTTGGTCTATTTTAGAGTGTGTGTGTGTGTATATATATATATATATATATATATGCACTTAAATTTCATAATAATTTGGTTTATAGGTAAAGAGACAATGTTCTTATGCCTATTTTAGTTGTGAGAAAACTAAAGCTCTGCCAGAAAAAATGGCTTCCCCAGGCACAATGCACGTATGCATCTAGTGAAATTGAGAGGGCTAAATGGAATTGAATATGGTGCTACCAGTGAACAGTGCTTAACAAAGTGATCTGACACAAAGAAAAAGAGAAAAGGTAGAGAAAAGAAGAGAAGAGGGGAGGGGAGGGAGGGGAAGAGGGAAGGAGAATCTAGTTGTGCTTTTGGTTCTGTCTGCTTCTGGCATTGAACTTCACTTTTCAGAATTTCCCTTGTAAAAAAGAGAGAGAAGAATCAAACTAAAAGTTTCTCTTATGCCATCATTTATAAAATTAAGAGGATAAGTTTTCGAGTCTTAGTTATTTATCCCTCAGCTCTCTATAAAAAGGTAATTAAACTATCAATATCTGAGTGGGTTTCTTTTTTATTTTCTCTCTTGTCCTATTTTCAAACCTTATTTTCATTAATATTTTGCTGCTCTTCGGGGCAATCTGTTTGAACTGACCCCAGGGTGGCTAACTGAGGGCAGAATCACTAAGTAGATCATCAGTCACTCCCTGTGTCCCTGAGACAGAAGAAACCCAAGCAGTAAAAATTTACACTAACTTCTCTTTGGTGAATACTGAAATAACTCAGAATAAGCAAGTTCAAGCTGGAATTTATGATGAGGCAAAGTCCATTAGTGCTCCAGCAAACTCATGTGAATTCTAGAAGGGTTTTAGGGACTGAACTAAGCCTTCTAATTATCTTTAGACTGAATCATATTAGAAATTGAGCTCTATTCCCCCTAGTACCAGCCAGGCAGGCTCTCTGGTTTTAAGATGCTTTGGGAGGAGGGTTAACCCTTCAGGGCCTGCAAGGTCCTACTTTGGTTGGATTGACATTTAGCCGTGCAGATCTCACATTTCAGACAAATACCTCTGGGTCTTCTGCTGATACATTCAGGCTAATATGATTGATACCCACCCCCTAAAAAAAGTTAGAGATGTACTCCTTATGCACCTCAGTTAACACAAGACTGGCAGCTGCTTTAGTCTCTCTCCTTCCTCTTATGACCTAGTGCAGAGAGACTTCAGGTCTTGCTTTTATGCTAATATTTTGCCTCTAATTTTTTTAGGAATTACTAACTTAAGGATTTCAATTTGTAGTTTCTAAGTACACAAAAAATTCAGCAGGACACACACAGAAATATGGGTCTTCTTCCAAAAAATATCTTACAACTGCTCAAATATTGTTTTTATCAGAGGCAATACCATGACTTCTCTTTCTCCTAAGCCAGATTTCAAGGTCAGGTTCTGATCTGTTTTCTTCCCTAGTCACATCACCCCTTCCAACATAAAACTATTCAGATAGGCTTATTTTCTTTCCCATTACTAAATCTCTTGCTTCAATCCTTAATAATGTAGCCCTGAATGAGAAAATTTATCTTCTGTTGAACTTGACACACCAAATCTTCTGAGTTACTGATACATTCATTTCCATTGCTGTCCTGGTTTGGCCATGCTACTGTGTTAGACTATGATTTTAATGCCTGTTGTCCTATTATTTTGCAGATCAAATTAATGAGTGTAATTTCAGTGCAGAATTACAGTACTCTTCTTTCAGGATTTATTTCAAGTAATAATACTAGGGTTTTTTGTTATTATTATTTAGAACACATATTAAGTAGTGCTGTTAAATATTTTATATATTTTTCATAAGTCTTTATGCATATATCAAAGCATAAAGAAAATATACATGTATAAGAAAATATAAATATTAAGACTTCTTTATAATTATAAAATAAACTGTTTCCAGCTCCCTGGTTCAGGTGCTCCTTTGACAGTAGTCCCTTCTGCATGAAGGTCATTCTTGCTGCCATGATCTTTGATGGAGCTAGTCTTAATTGCTTCGATAACTTTCTGTTTTATTCAGTGACCTCAAATGAAGCTTCTAAGACTACCATATTTGAAAATAGCACTTTTGATTTTTCTCCTTACCAATCCAGGAAGAATGGCCCTTCCCATGGTAAAGGATTTTCCTGCCTCTGTTATAGTGGGTGGGGGTTGGACTGCCTGAACAGAAAACTAATGGGAGATAAGATAATGAGTTCTAAGAACTAAGAAGTAAAGAGGGCTTGAGAGGAACTGAGGCCGTCAAAGATGTAGGGATGATATTGCAGATGAACAAACTGCTGAGGGATATCTTTAATGTTATACCCACCAAAAAGCTTGTGTTTGGTATTTTAAAATCTATAGCGTACCAGAAAACCAATAACAGATATGTTAATCGCTAGATAAAAGCTAAACTAATCATTCAAGTCTCTCATAGAGAGACTTGAATGATTAGTTTCTACATTTTGTAAATTAAGAAAATAACAAAGAGGTTAAATAAATTACCCAACATCACATAGCTATTAAATTTCAGGTATGAAGTTTAAGTGCAGCCTTAAGCCCTTCACAGAACTTCCCCTCCCCATCAGTTCAGCCTTGATTCTTTTGATATTAGGTCGGCAAGACATTAAAGTGGAGGTGCATTGTATAAAGTTGGAGACAGGCTGAGACTGGTGATAGAGACTTGTGTTTATCAGAATGTAACTGATAGTTAAAGATGGGGAATTCTACAATATCACCAGAAAAATGTAAGAAATAATATTGTGTCCATAAATACATTTTAGGTACCAAAAATGATTCACTTCTATTTTAGATCACAGTCATAATTGAATGGAGAAGGTAAGCAGTTTATCTTCAATAATGTTCTCTATACCAACTACAGAACCAAACACCTATTTCTGTGAAAACAGTTCTTGTTTGCCATCCAAATCAATCAGCTATTTCATTCTGGCTTTTTTTTTTACAATATTTGAGTGTAAAATACAAGATGAAAGTTGTACTTTATTTGTAAAAATTAGACACAAGAATATTGTATCTCAAAGGTGCTGACATGTAAAGTATTGAATTTTTAGGGCATTATTTGAGATTTGTAAAATAAAGTTACATAAAAAATCAAAGTAGTCATCACATTAACAGTCTTTGTTAATAAAACAAATTCAATGCATCAATAGAACATGAATGACATCTTTCATATATATCTCACATTTTTGTATAATATTCCATATTACCATAGTTATTAAGTCTTCTCTTATGAAAAAACTCATAATTTCTACATCTTTGCCATGACAGACAATACATTTTAATGGGATTAACTCTGTAGAATACTTTCTTCAAATGGGATCCTGGGTCAAAGATTATATGAAATATTTACTTAAGTGAAACTGCCAGATTTCTTACACAAAAATAGTATAACTATTCAGCTTTTAACCAATAATATAATGGAGCACCGATATCTTTGCCTCTTGACCAACAGTTAATCCAGACACTTTATTTAAACATTTGCCAATCTAATGAGTAGGTGAATATGACATCATAATTCGGTTGCACTACCATTTTAGTATTTTCATAACAGCTGGAGTACACATTAATTGATCATTTTGACTTCTTCATGTGTGTATTATTTGTATGTGCTCAATTATCTATGGGAAATTAAATAATAGGGTTCTCTTCCCTTTTAAAAATAATTTATGAGGTTTTTTCATGTAATTGGTATATAATGGTTAATCTCTCAGTGTGTTTTGCAAATATTCCACTCACTTATTTGGCTTTTGATTTTATGGTATCATTGTATTTTTTTCCTTGTAGATATTTATCCATATAAAATTTTATTGCATGCTGTGTAAATTAGAGCTCAGTAGATATTTTCTTATGAATATACAGCCATTTATATAACTTTATTAAATAAATAATTTTCTTTCTAAACATGTATAACATCAATTTTTTAGTTACTATGATATATTTTGAGTAACATATCATAATAATGTAATTCCTCCTAACTCTTTGCTATATTTAGACTTCCTTCTGAAATGATTACCAAATTGCTTTCAAATGCAATTTCTTCCCAATGATTATCAAATTATTTTAAATAATTTTTGTTAACATTTTTCAATTTGGTTTTAATGAAAATAGTAAATATATAGTATTTACATTTCAAATGCAACATAAGACTTCATTTAATACATTTCGTTTTGTTGTACTTGAATAAAACCACACAACTTTCTTCTTATAATCTGAAGTTTTCTCTCAATTTCTTTACACTTTGCAATGCTTTTATTTTTATACTAATATTTTTGTTTCATTTCTAATTTGAACACATTGTTGCTCCCTTTATACCTTAGAGATAATCAATTGATTAGTTGTTTGAGTAATCCTGTCTTGTTTTTCCCTAAGTCTCTTATGTTTCCTAGGTAAGCAAACATATCCTTCAAAATGTAAATGTTTTCATTTATTTACTTTAAATATTTGTATTACCTCATTTTCTTACGCTGTTTCATTAGTTAGAACTTCCAAAATGGTGTTCAATAAGAGTAATGATAATGCACATCCAAATTTAGTGAAAATAGCCCTATTTCATTCTAAAGGCAATTTTCTAGTTGAAATAATTTTAACACATTAGTTTTGATCTATGCCTATTATATATTGGATAATTTTTATTTGGATTTTGCAAAATATTATTAAATGCTATTTAAGCTTCTATTATTGGTTTTATGAAGTATATTGATGGACTTTATGTAGTTAAATATCTTACTTTTCAAGAAAATCCTATTAAGTGTTGGCCTATTAATCTTTTAATACCTTACTATATTCTGTTTGCTATTATCTAATTAAAATTCTAACATTTAGATTCATAATATTACTTAATCATAATTCACTTTCTTCTATTATTTTTCCAAGTTTTTATATAAGGGCATGACGTCTTCATAAAAGAAATTGATTTTGTAAAATCTTTAGTGTTCATAAAGAAATTCTCTGCTCTTTAAAAGTTAGATATAATTTTGTGACAAAATCATGTAAATGTGACAGGTTTTTTCTTTAAATTATAGGTCTTCGGTTATTTTTTTAACTTCTCTATAGTTATTTGGCTCTTTAAGGCAATTGTATAAGTTTATATATTTTCAGAAAAGCATCCAATCACTCTACATATTAAAATTTATCCTACAAAGTTGCATATAAAGTGGTAATTAATTTTATGTTTATGGTTCTACCTCTCATTATCATTCTTTAGCATTGTAATATTTTTAAATTTATTTCTTCTTTCATTAAACATACTTCCAAAAATGTTACCATTTTAGAAAACTATTTAGGGAATCAACTTTTGATTTTATTTTTCCTTCTTGCCTATTGCTTTGTTTCATAAATTTAGCTTTATCTTTATGCATTCCTTCCTTCTGCCTTATTCATTTTGTTCTGATTTTACTTTACCCTCTAGATTTTAACTTTATTGTAATTGTAGATAATATCAGTATTCCTTTGTTAATTATAAGAGTACTTAAGACCCTTCATTGCCCTTAGTACAGCCTGAGTTGTGACCCAGTAATTTCTCTTTATTATTTCCAAATAATGTTTAGTTCATTTTTTAATATGGCCCTTGATCCAGAGTTCAGCATTTACTTACATATTGTTTTCCAAGCTTCAACTGTTTGTGGTTTTTTATTATCAAAAACAAGAACTAAGCCCTGACTGGTGTGGCTCAGTGGATTGAGTTCCAGCTTGTGAAGCAAAGGGTCACTGGTTCAATTCCCAGTCAGGGTGCATGCCTAGGTTGCAGGCCAGGTCCCCAGTAGGGGACACATAAGAAGCAACCACACATTCATGTTTCTCTCCCTCTTCTTCTCCCTCCCTTCCCTGCTCTAAAAATAAATAAATAAAATTTAAAAACAAGAACTAAGAAATCAGAGTTATTATTTATTTATTCAACAGTACTATTCAACAACAGAATTAACACTAATAATTATGCAGTCATATACTGATGGACATTTGGCTACTTCCAAATTTTGGCTATTATAAATAAGTACAAGGCTCCCTTTCCTCTACTTCTTCACAAACACTTGCTGTTTGTTGATTTATTGATAATAGCCATTCTAACAGGAGTAAGATGATATCCCATTGTGGTTTTAATTTACATTTTTCTGATGATTAGTTATGTTGAGTATCTTTTCATATGTCTATTATCCATCTCTATGTCCAATTGGAGAAGCACCCCTTCAGGTACTTTGTCCATTTTTAAACTGGATTGTTTTTGGTTTTGGTTTTGGTGTTTTGCTGTTGAATTTTAAAAGTTCTTTATAAATTTTGGATATTAACCCCTTATCAGATATATCAATGCTTTATCAGATATATTATTGGTGAATATATTCTATTCAGTGAGTTGTTTTTTATTTTGTTGATGGTTTCCTTTGCTGTGAGAAAACTTTTTATTTTAATATGGTCTCATTTGTGTAATTTTTTTTGTTTCCTTTGCCCAAGGAGATATAGCAGAACAAATATTGCTATAAGAAATGTCAAAGATCTTAGTGCCTATGTTTCTTCTAAGATTTTTATGGCTTTGAGTCTAACATTTAAGTACTTAATCCATTTTGAGTTTATTCTTGTATATGGTATAAGAAGGTGGTCTAGTTTCATTTTTTCCACATATGTATGCAATTTTCTCAACACTATGCATTGAGTCAGCAGATGAGTAAATAAAAATGTTGTGGTCCATTTATGTAATGGAACACTAATTGGCTATAAAAAAGAAAGAAATCTTACCTTTTGTGACAGCATGGATGGACCTGGAGAGTATTATACTGAGTGAAATAAGTCAGTCCCAAAAAGACAAGTACCATATGATTTCACTTATATGTGGAACCTAATGAACAAAATAAACTAACAAATAAAATAGAAACAGACTCATAGATACAGAGAACAGACTGACAGTTGTCAGAGGGGAGAGGGGTTGTAAGTCTGGGTGGAAAAGGTGACAGGATAAGCAAAAAGAAAAAAACTCAGACACAAACAACAGCCTGGTGATTGTCAGAGAAGAAGAGGACTTGGGGTGGCAGGTAGAAGAGACTAAAGCAGGGGATAAATGGTGATGAAAGGAGACATGACTTGAGATTTTGAACACAAAATACAATATACAGATAATATATTATAGAATTGTACACCTGAAGCATATACAATTTTATTAACCAATCTCACCAAATAAATTCAATAAAAACCAAATTAATTAATTTAAAAAATACTAGTAATTATGAAATGCTGCTATTTCTAATTTAGTAATCTTTTCATTTTGGGTCATTACATGATCAATGTTTTAAAACTTCCTTGATTATTGAAAAATGTGGTCTTTCTTTGAAAAATACAAATTTATATATGCTTTTTATTGTTTTATTGTTGTGTATGTATAACTAGCTCCCTACTGACTAGAAATTTCTGCATATTATTATTACTCAAGAAATATTTTTGAGGTTGTTAACAGATACATTCTTAACCTTGATTGTATTAATCAAGTTCCTAATCTTCCTTATGCTTTATCTACTGGCCTAAGCAAACTCTGAAACATACATAACAATTTAATTGTTTTAATTATTAATTTTTCTTGGCAATTATATTTTTTGTTTCATGAATTTTTCTGCCCTCTCTATATATTTTATACATGACTTTTATATTGTTTTTATTTTTTATTAAATAAATCCATATTTCCTCTCTTTAAATCACGTATTACTGAGTTACACTGGAATACTAATATTGCCACCTTTACTTTCTTATTTTACGTACATCAGACACAGCTTTTCCTGCCCTTTATTTTTTACTTTTTTTGTCAATTTATTTTAGGTGTTCCTCTTGTAAATAAATTATATGCTCCTAACACCATCTTGCTGCCTTCCTGTAGGGGAAGGGGAATTCAGTACATAGGTGATTGTTCTGATGGCTCATAAAATTGTTTTTATCTCTCCTAATATATAAATATTACCTTTATCCCATTCTTATTTTTCTGGATTCATCAAATTCTTTTTATTCCATTGAATTCTCTATGTTGCTGTCAGGAGTCATAATTTGACTCACATGTTTTTGTTTTTATATTAATATTAAATGACAGTTATGCCTATTCGCCAAGCTACTTTACATCACTTCTTGTCTAGTATCTAGGAGAGTAAACCCCATCATCTTCTCTTTCTCCAGATGTCTGTGGAGGACTCTTACGTATCTCTTATGCTCCACCAACAGTTCTATTACTGCTTTGACCAGGAAAATGTTTGTGAGAAAATGTTAGGACAGGATATATATATATGGCTGGTCTTGTTCTTTCCTTTTTTACTGAATTTATTGGGGTGACATTGACCAACAGAATAGTAGAGGGCTCAGACACACATTTCCATAACACATCATCTGCACACTGCACTGTGTGACCCTCTCCCCAAGGCAAGTCTCCTCCATCACCATGTAACCCACCTCACCTTTCCCACCTCCCCTCACCCCATTTCCCTCTGGCATTCTTGTTCTTTCTTTTAAATGGTAATTTAAATGCAGTTTCTTGAACTCCAAATGTTGTTTTAAGTAATTTGTAAAATCAACATTTTAATATAAAGTGTTCTAGCACATGGAGTAGTGGTTTATTGAAAGATAAAGAATTCATTCAATTATTTATTACACAATACATATCCAAGACAAGTCATGACATATTGCTAGATAAAGGTACTAAAAATGCAAAACTGAAAAAAAAGTTTCTCATTGCTTCCTGCCTAGAAAAGCAATACAGAAATAACACAAACTAAATTTTAGTAAGTTAAAATGAGTAGTTTGTATAAGTAGAGTTAAGCACATGTTACAGAAGAACTGAGAATGGAAAAATTACTGCTAGGAGATTATATAAAAGATGCAAGAGAATTAATGAATGAGATTTGTCTGTGATGAGGCTCTATAATAAAGCATCCAGGTTTCACAAAGCATTAGGAACCTAGAAGAAAGAAGGGGTTTGGGGTTCATGAAGAAAAGGAGGAGAAAAGCTATAGATACAGTGGAGACATCACAAAGGGCCCACATGTCAGGCACAGGATACCTAGGAATTTTTATTTATTTTTTCATATTTTTTTTATTGCTGTTCAAGTACCATTGACTCCATTAACAAATGGGCTGCCTTTGATACTGCTTCCATCTTATCTTTTAACAGCCATTAGGATCTTTTCTAATAAATTTTCCTACATCCAGTTCAATTGTATACATATGTTTCTTCTTAAATATTTTTATCAATTTTCTTCCCTTCCTATCCTTCCTATTGATCTCCTTTTCTAGTTTCCTTAAAAATGCTTACCTATGTGTACCAATGGTATAACTGAACTCTTTAACTTTCCAAAACCATCTTATACTTTTATGCTTACAAAGATTTCCAATGTCTGTCTACAAAGTACAGTGATTCAGTAACCAACCATGAATCACAATTACCTACGATCTCACCTCGATTTTACAATATTAGACCAACTTGGAAATCTAAAACCACTTAATGAGTTTACATACTTGCTTCCTCACCTTAAAAATGGTAACATTAATATTGGTTAAATAAAATAAGATTAATCTTCGTGTTCTGGAAAATGTAACTTGTTGGCAATAATAGTGTAAATAGTATTCTTTTGTTAGAAGACACTGAAAAAGTAAATTTCCAAATTTCTCAACAGATTCGTTCCAACCCAGGTTTCAGAAGACAGCGTCTATTCTCTCTTCTCACCAACTGCTCCTTCAACACTTCTTTCAGCTGTTCTGGTTTCAAGTACTAGTGCTGCCAATTTTGTTTTTCTTCTAATAACACTACATCCTATTAATCATGTCAATATGCCATCAATATTTTCTAGTCTTCACACATTATCCTAGGATGGGTTTTTTTCCCACCTGTTTCTCTCCATTGCCAACATTATTTCGAGTCCAAAAGATCACACCTGTGCAATTTGGAAAGCATTCAATAAACTCTGTAGAATTTTAAATTACATTTTCTCTAATTTAGCTCCTCTTGATATAGAATCAATGGAGTCAACTAGTCTATCCATTGATTTTTCACTTTATTTTTATATTTAATCCCCCATAACATTTTTCTTTTCATGGCTTAACCAAATCTATTAGGGTATATTCTTTTAAAAATAATGTATATTTTGTAACTGATGAGTTTTTCCCTTACAGGTCACATTTTTGCAATTTTAAAGCAACATAATGTATTATTCTAAATTCTAACAAACTAGATGAGATTGTTAATCGATATGTGTATGTGTATATATGTATATTAATTATAAGATATGGTAGGCTTTTAAGTAGGAGAAACAAAGTAAAACACATTGAAAAAATTTTATGTCTCAATGCTGTCTTATATATTCTTTATCTAAAAATGTACTCTTACTAATCACAAATTTAGTTAAAATACAGTGAAAAGGTATTGCTAAACTTGGCACAGTAGTATAATAACATAATTTATCTCCCCAAATATATTATTTTTTCTGGAACTATCAAATCATACTTGATAAAATTATACAAATTAGAACTTTAAGTGTAAAATATTACAACTAAAAAGATACCATAAATAATTTATTTTAATCATGTTATTCTATAAATTACAGTATTGGTGCACAGATGGACTTATATGGTGCCCAGTATCATATTTTTGGTCATTTTTGTAGGCTCTAGTATTCTAGACATGCATCATTTAAAATATAGATTTCTCCATCTATTCTCTAAATTTTCTAACAAATATAAAATATTCATAGTTTTTTAAATCTTTCATGCAATTTTCCCATCATTGATAGCATTGGATAAACCAATTGGCCAACCTCTGCTAATTCCAAGCTGTCTATTTCATGTATTTTTTACTAAGCAGATTTTCCTTTTAACACACTAAAAATATTTTTGTAAAGCTAAAACTCTAATGATAAACAGAAAAATAAAACCCAATAACCCACTGACAACCATCATATTAATAAGAGAAAATGGAGAGATCTGAGGTTTAATACCAATACATTTATTTTTTATTTGTGTATGTCTTTCAGGAAATCCTATGGACAAAGTCTTCTTGTTATTTTATTACTAACTTAATTATGATAATAAGCTAGTATATTAATTTCTAATCATTATGACCCATTTCCAGTACTATAGAAATAATTTCTCTACTGAAATCAATTCTCACTCTGACCTGCCCAGACATAATGTATATCTGGAGCCTTCAGATCCCCATAATAATATAGGGCTGTTTTCTATTGTTATGACCTCTGAAGGTGAGTGTGTGTTGTGTTTTTTGTTGAAAGAGGTAATACAGGGAAACAGAGAGATTAGATGTGACAGGTATTAGTGACCGTGTGGTGCAGAATGGAAAGGTATAAGTGTTATGTCATGTTCAAGTGCTAAGTATGCAGGTGGTGCTTCTACAGTTCTGTGCTTCCCTCCCCTCGAAGAACTCATTTTCTCTATGGCTCTGGGCACTTTCTTCAGATTAAGGTTTACCAAGGCCATGACACATTCTTGCTAGTTCATGGTGTATTGTGAGAAGAAAAAAGAAAAATATTGAGTTTTTTATGAAGCAAAATATATTTAATTTAAAGCACTTTTTGAGAAATGCTTAATAACTCAAAGGCACTAAAAAGTCACTTTTCAAATGTCTTTTCCCAGGAAACTATAGTTGGTTGACTGATGTCAGTCACTAGAGTTTAAATTTCACAGATGACTAATATAACAAAAAAAAAATTGAGTCATTATTCTAGGTAATTTTAAAATTGTATCTTGAATAATAATAATAATATGGCTGACAGGTTATGTGGAGATTTTGCATAAATATTTTGTGCAGGAAACCTGGTTATATTAATAATTTGAAAACTCAAATTATTGTGCAAACACCATTCTAACCACTCAATTTCAACTGGTACCACAAAAATAATGATTATTTGCAAAGTAGTTTTCTGGAAAGCAAGGCCCAAGTGTAGGAGTCAAAATGGCTCCATAGCCATGTGTCCTGGGAATTTTTTGGAAATCCCGTTGACCCTACCTGTTGTGGTGCTATGGTGTGAATGTTTGTATCCCCAGGAAATTCTTATGTTGAAATTCAAACTCCCAAAGGTGATGGCATCACTCAGTGAGTCTTTAGGAAGTGATAAAGTCATGAGGCTGCAGCCCTTATGAATGGAATTAGTGTTCTTATAAAGAGGCCCCAGAGAGATGTCTGGTCCCTTCTACCACAGGAGGACACAATGAAAAGTCTACAACCCAGAAGAGAGCTCTCACCCAGTCATGCTATCAACCAGTTCTCAGACCCCCAGCCTTCAGAACTGTGAGCTATAAATTTCTGCCATTTATAAGCCATTCGGTGTGTGTATTTTGTTACAGCAGCCCAAATAGACTAAGCCAGGTGGAATGGTAGGAGTGAAGAGAAGGAAGTGAGGCTAGAGCAGATCCAGGACACGATGTCATGGCAGTATTGTCATCTCTTGCCAATCCCAAATGACAACTTAGAACATTCTGAAGATGGCTTTTCCAGTGACTATAACCCACAGGGGACTGAATTGGGCTCAGGGCACCCTCCAGGGGTGGCATTGCCAACTGGTCCCAGACACCAAAGGGGATTTAGAGAGTTTAGATGAAAGTACTGCCAAGTGAAGGGCTCATATTTAAGTGGGTAGGTGCAGAGATTATCTAGTAATTACTATTACCTCCATTTTCTAGAAGAGATACAAACACTCAGAGGATTCCTACCTGCCAAATAGATAATTCATTATCTAATAGCCCTTTCTAGTACTTACCAGATGATTAGACTTAAACAGTACTTTCCTTCTTTGTCTCATTAAACTCTAAATAGGTGTGGTCAATTTCTTCTAATATTTCCAACAGTTTTAGTTATTAACAAGTTCCCTTATTTTGAAATACAGTGCAGGCTCTCCTCACTGGCTGCCTAAAACTTTTGAAAGGGAAAACTTTCAGAATGCAATTGCTGAACATGGCCTGTTCTCTTTTAAGAGAACTTAAAAAAGTAAGACTTCTTGTACATCCCTAAGCATAAGGCTTACTGCTCTCCTGCTTCTTATAACTTTTATATATTTATACTCTTTGCATTTTATAATCAGTGTTAGAGAAAAGCCACCCATATTCAAGAAACCACACTTTCTCTTATTTCTGTAAGGGGCATCACATATAATGCTCTAAAGTACTAAAAACATTTAAAATCACTGCTTTTCTGTAATTTTATTCAGATACCTTGATAAAATTTTAGATATATAAAAGTCTATGATATTCCTCTAGATTATCAGAAACAAAAATATGACAAAGTTCTACCAGAGGTTATATTTTTAAGGATTTTACTTCACACACAGAGTGTTGATAACTGAATTTGCAAGTGATTAATTTTCCTGAATAAAAAGTGAAAGAAAAATGTTAGATTGTTGGGAAAAAATCATTTCCTATTGTTAACTACAGCTATGTCACCTATCACCTAGTGAAATTCCCATGCTGAGAGTAGGGTAAGTTCCTTCTATGTTCTATTATCTCTAAAATATTATCAGAAATAACCCAGTGGAGGCTTTCATTCACCGGATCATCTCTGACAATTTTTTTTTTTCAATTATGCCTGATCACCAGTTGACCTGAGATGTTTTAACCAATCAATAGTAAACATCTCCTTTAACTAGTACTTAACAATCAAGCCTTTTCTACATTAAATTACAGTCATTTAGGTTGGCTTTAGTAGGAGAGAGTGAACAGTCCATAAGGCCTATCTGTAGAGAGGCAGAACAGAGTCTTGAGAGTTATATGTTTGTACAAAACTTTATTTAAATATTAAGAAACATTATTGAGATGACATTTTTAAATCTTCTGCCTGTTGTATTTTATTAGTCACCATCTGAGATTAACTATTTATGTCTTCATGCCTGCCCTGCATGGTTCTGGTGACTGTCATCTAGATTGAACTCATATCTGCAAGTGGCTTTCCAGACTTTAAACTCTCATTTATTTTTTCAATTGTGCTTATTCACCTTCCTCCACATTACACTGTAAAAACACCATGTTCATCACGTCATTTGCCCATTTGCCTCTTCACTGAGTCTCCATTTTCTATAATATAAAATCCCCAAAAACTGTTCTTCCAGCTCCAATTTACCTTTCTACTACCAATCCTGTACTACATATATAAACCTATATGTTTGGCACACAGGTCTTTTGCTCTGTCTAGGCAAGCCTTCCTCTTTTCTTCATAGAAGTGTATAGTTACTGCATTCCTAGTCAGCAAAACCATATCCATCATTTGAGGCCAAGCTTCACTTTTTCCCTATGAAATACAATATCCTATTATAGACATTAATTGTGCTACACCCACTTGTGCATTACTATTATTAACAATAGAAAGATAGAATCTTCATGTAGTAAATATCTTCTTTAATAATATCAGTAGTTATTCAAGTTATCCAGAATTCATATGATTGAAAAGATTCAGTTTTCACATTCCTTTTTTTAAAAAAAAATACTGTAGGTTTTTTTTCCCAAAATTTTATTTATTTATTTCTAGATAGTGGAAGGGAGGGAGAGAGGGAAAGAAACATCAATGTGTGGTTGCCTCTCACATTCCCCCAACTGAGGATCTGGGCTGCAACCCAGGCATGTGCCCTGACTGGGAATCGAACCAGTGACCCTTTGGTTCACAGTCTGGTGCTCAATCCACCAAGCCACACCAGCCAAGGCAATGATTACATTTTTTAATAAAAACTATTCAAACTTATAGTCTAGACATCTATATCAATACCTGAACTATCTTACATATACTTTATTTACTCTAGTTTTCTAAGTGTACAGTAATAAAAATAAAAAACAAAACACCAAACTCTTTCTGTACTTACTACCACAAGTGGCTTGCCATAGGGTGCCATTACCATTAGCAATGAAGGCAATCTTTTTGCCCCTAAAATAATTATGCTGAATATTCAGCATCTTTTGGGAAGGCTAATTGAAGGAAAATGAAATACTAAGTCTCTGTGCTGCACAACTGCAGTTATTAAGATGCGAAACTGTTGTCATTAGAGTCTCATTTGAACATCAGAATGAATCTTTGCATGAGTGTGTGTCTGCATTATTTAAACACCTTGATTCCAGATACAAAGTAAGGTAAAATTTAGCTTTGGAATGCTGTAAGCTCAGAAACAGTAATGCATTTTTCCTCTAGTATAGAACAAAAGGATGCCTCTGACTGAGCTACTCAGACAAGATCGACAACTTGGTGAACAGAGAAATGTAAATCCTGTCATCTGTTCAAGTGTGAGGAGCAGGACCCTGCCAATGTGTGTCATCAGCCTTGTGTTTGAAGATGAAGTCTGTGACCACGCTTTTTCCTCCATGTGGGAGGTTGCTAAAAGAATCAACGTGCGACCCCAGACCTGTTCACAGAGTACGCAAGAGGTTTGCTCTTTGGTTAGTGCTTGGGGCCACCACTTGCAAGGCCTTTGTTGCTTTCAACTTTATCTGTTTGCTCACAGAAAAAGCTTGACCTCTTTATCTACACTAAGCTAACTCTTGCTACAAGGCAGGCAGTAAGGACTAGACTTGCCGTTATTGTTGCTTCCCCAAAGCCTTGGCTGGGAAGCCTTAGGTGATCCATTCTACAGGTTTCCAGGTTTCCCATCCTGGTGTCTTTCAATATCCAGTGCTTCGGGTTGGCAGGAATCTTATTATATAAGTAACAGTTTGCCATGTTAAACATTTGGATCATTCTTTGATAGTTCCTCAGAGGCAAATACAAGAAGTAAAGTATGTTTCAAAAGCTTGATTTTTTTAAGTATAAAAGAGGGGCTGCATGGATTTTAATTTGAATGGTCCTCAGGCACAAAACAGAGGTCCCTCTTGATGTAAAAGACTGTGAAATTTTTGTTCTACTTTTAGGATCTCTGCCCCATTAGGGACTTCCTTCCCTAAGTGCCCTACAGGAACCTAGTTAAGTCTGGGAAGTCTCAATATTAGACTTTTTCAATTATTGTAATAAGAAAGGAATATCACTTTGCCAACTCAGCTCCTCTTTGTGCTGAAGCTCTGCATGAAGTAGAATGTTTCACTGCCCGATGCAAGTGAAAGAAACAAATCATGTTCTAGATCCTTTTATCAGGGCCTTCTCGATCATTCTGGGCAGCAGAGCCAGTGAATCTTTAGTTATATAAGTTGAATTATTAGAGATATATGTACATTGAGAAAGTGACACTCATACTGAGTTGCCCTTGCCTTTCTTCACCATTACTGAGCATGTAATCACATATAAGACCTCTGTATTAATGTTAGCAAAATGAACAGAACTAAAAATTTTACTCCCTCTGCTTCTGAAACTGAGAACTTCAGTTGAGAAAACTTGATTAGAAAAATCATTCCTTCAGTAATCGAGGATAACTGTATTTTAAATAAAAACCATTTTGTTACAGAAAGCCTTGCTGCTTTAAATCTTTCTTAAAGATGCATTTGATTTTTTTTTCCACTGGTAACATTATGTACTATGTGGAAATTCAAAAGACATATCAGTCAATGGGCTTTGAAGGAGTCAATTCACCCTCTGATCCTGTGCTTCCCGTGTTACAATGATGCAAACCTTGCCCTGTCAATAGACACAGAATTGCTATGAGAATGAAAGAAATTAGTGCAAACGTGCATGCGTTTGTAAACCTTAAGTAAGCGTTGTTCGAATGTAGGCTGTACAGTAGAATTAAAATGGGTGTTTTCATGGATACAAAATATAGATTTTTAAAAAAATGCATTTATAGTTTAAACAGTAATCCTTAATTCTCAAATGAACTCATTTCTTAAGTATTGTTCTGTAATATGATTATTTTCTTCAGAGTGTCTCTTTTGACCTCTTATGGAGCATGTATCATTGCAAACAAGTGAACAATTTCCCTAAGTTATAGAAGAAAATGGGTTGCAGTAATGGGGAAAGGAAGGCTGGAGAAAAGTAATGGAAAAAGTGAACCAAATTACTAAATGCACTCATTCACTGAATACACAGAGGATGTATAGGTTCAATGGCAAGCGCAAATGCAGCTTCCTGACACAGGCAGAATGGCCGGTGAATCCAGTCCTAACACTGCCATGTACTAACCATATGACATCTCAGTCAAAGTGCTTAGCTGGAGCTTCCCAAAGTGTGGTACCCCAGAGTGGCAATGTCAGCATCACCAGGGAACGAGGTAAAAAGGCACAATCTCCAGCTGCATTTCAAACCTACCAAGTTAAAAATCTTTGTGGGGAGGGATTCCAGAAATTTATGTTCTAACGAGCACTCCTTATGATTCTGATACATGTTCAAGTTTGAGAACTACTAGATTGAACTATCTGAATAGGTTTCTTTGTCTGTAAAATAGAAGTAATGACATCTTTCTTACAAGTAAAGGTATAATTGTTAGAGAAATGGTATATGCAGAGCCTAGTGCATATCAATTATTCAATAAATAAATTAATAACATTACCCCCCAGATATATCTCAGATGCCACCCCATCCATGAAGCATACTTCTATATGTAGGCATAAACTTACTTATGAAAAGTAAATAACCCTCTGCTATAGGCTATATTAATATATTATCTATGTTTATATACATGTGTGTGCTAATTCTTTCTCTGGGATGAGAAGTTTCTTGAGTTTAGAAAAAAACATTTGTCATTCTAGACCACTTAGCATATTTAACACAATGAAATTTTCTTCAAATTCAAAGAGGACTAATAATTGCATCTATTCTATGAGATTACTGTGAAGTTTTAAATATAAAGCAATTTACAAACTGCTTGATAATAAATGGGGGTTGTTAGTATAAAAATAATTTTTAAGTATTTTAAAAGTAGATACTCAGAAAACATTTGTTGGATTGGCTGAAATTGCTAGAAATACAGGATCCACCACAAATAATACCTTTTTTTATTACAAAATCATAAGCATGTAATCTTATAACAATATCACACTCAAGCACGGCATATGACATTTCAGGTGAAATGTTCAAATGAAAACTATAAATTATTACACCCATATTATTACCCTACCAACCTCACTCAAGCAGGCCTTACCTCTGCTGGACCCAGTAAGGGGTTGAAGTTCTCTTTGACTCCATGGCTTAGGAGATAATGAGATTTTAGCAAGTACCATCCTTTGTATAAACCACATTTGCTTATGAAAAGTAAACTTATGAACTTTCTGCTATTCACTGGTCACCTCTTTATAAGCTTTTTTAATATTCTAATTCTTAGTAGTAATTAGTGTTTTCTTCTAAGCAAATTACATTAGTTGAGCCAATAACAAATGTGGTAGTGCTTCTAAAGCATGAATCTTAAAAGAGAATGTACCATTGAGCATCTAGCTGCTGTTGCTTTGGAGTCTGGCCTAGACAGCTTTGAGGTGCAACCTCAGTGTGATGTTTCATTTTATGTGTTAACTTGACTGACCATGTGGTGCCCAGACCATTTTTGGAGGTGTCTGTGAGACTATTTCCAGGTAGACTGGTATTGGAATCAGTGAACTAAGGAAAGCAGATTGTCTTTCCAAATGTGGATGGACATCGTCCAAGTGTAGAAAGCCTGAAAGAGATTATCAGCGGAGAAAGGGGGAAGTCACCAGTTCTCTTCCTGCCTGCCTACTTGAATCTGGACATTTGTCTTCTTCTTCCCTTGAACTGGGATTTACACCATAAGTCCTCTGGTTCTCAAACCTTTGGACTTGGACTGGAATGACATCACCAGCTTTCTTGCCTCTTCAGCTTGCAGATGGCAGATAATGGGATTTCTCAGCCTCCAAAATTGAATGAGATAATCCTCATAATAAATCTTCATATACATACACAAATGTGTATATGTGTTTGTATATTCATGTATCTGTCTATATCTATATCTGTATTGATGTTGCTATCTATGTCTATATCCTCTTTTTGTTTCTCTGGAAACCTGTCTACTCATACACTTGGGTTCTGCCTATGAGAACAGTGGTAAAGGACAGAACATTACTAGAGGACTGAACCCTCTTACAGCATAACATGTGTGTATCTAGCTTATCCAGTTAATACTGAGACCCAAACATTCGCTATAGATTCCTGGAGGATCACTACCTTTAGACAGGACCTGACACAGTTTAGTTACGGTCCAGGAAGAAGTAAGTGTATGGGCCAAGGCTGCTTTCTCCATCCACCACATTTTGTAAATAGGTGTCTTCTCCCCTAACTCCCATCCACCTTTTTCTAAGAGCCTGGTGTTAAATGTCCACCAAGTATTTTTAACCATGCGGGTAGGTAAGTGTGTTAGTTTTCCATTGCTTTCTCAGAGATACAAATGTGAGCTCATAGAGATATCCTACTGAATTTCCTTTCATCTTATTGGAATTTACAAAGGAGAACACATTTTTTCCGATCCTTTTCTAGAAATAGCCATATCAAACAGCCAGTCAGCATATAGTCAAATGAAATGTGGTTTCACATGGAGGATTAGTAGCTGCTATTCCTTTTCTTCCTAATATACATCAAGAGACCGTCTCACAGAATAGAGGGTGCAGCCACCTTTGTCCATGTCACTAAGCACAGGAGTATTAACCTGTGAGTCTTAAGAATTCCCAAAAGAAGAATAAATTATTACTTGGTTCACCTGGGTATATTCTTAAAGAGTCTCCATCTATCAAATATGTGAATCTGATTTAATAAATTAAAAGGTTTTGGTGATCATTTTTGACTGCTATGGAAAAGAAAAATGTTGTCTCTGTCTTTTAAAGGATCTAGCTTTTGATTTTTATGCCCCATGATGTCTGCCTGGAACTGAGGGGAACACCTGATGGCTTGACATGTGGAAAGGTATGGCTTCTGGGTAAAATTGAAGAAAGCTTTACCTAATCACTTCTACTATTCTAGATTTTAGATGATTTCTGGAGGCATTGAAAGGTCTCGGTTCAGTACTATCAAACCTCTGCTTATGAAATCTCTGCCAACAATCTGAAAGAAAATTATATCTGATTTTAATTAGGAATATGCCAGTCTCTGACAGATAACTCTTCAAATTATAGTTGGTCTTCTTTTGTTTTTGTTGTTCATTTATTAATTTACTCATTTTATTTTGTTATTGGTTTATATATATATAAAGGAATCAGCATTTTTGTTTATTTGGAAATTCAAACGCATTGGTCCTCAATGCTAATGACCTCACAACTTATTCTACTGGTTAGCCACTATTCATGGGGAGAAAAACAACATTCTTACTAGATAAATATTTCTAACAACCAAAAGAGTGAAATAAAAATATAAATCTTAGGCTTTATTGTAGTCCTTATTTTTATACACTACTGAAGAACCAATTATTTGTCAAGCTATTAACACATTGTAAAGTGGATTGTATGTGTTTTATCTATTTCTTTGTCTACCATACAGTGCCAATACTAACAACTCATGAAAAAAAATAAAGAAAAAGGCACTAGGTAAAAAAAATTCTGCATTATACTAAAGTAATAATTCTATCAATTATCACATTCACCATGCAATGACTCTTCCTATGAAAGTGCTTTAACAAATGAACTATTCCTGGTCTAAACTGAGGGCCCATGTCCTAGGCACTTGGAACTTTCATAGGTCTTTTAATTGAATTCTTACAATAACCCTTTAGAACCAGTATTATTTGCACCTTTCAAATCTTTCCTATATAGTAAGTGGCAGAACTATAGTTTACATAACAGGTCTTTCTTTCTGAAAAATCAACATGCTTTCCCTTTACATATATTGCCTCTTATTATGCCATGGAACTCTACAGAAATCCATTTCTATTTCCGTGTACATTACTTATTTTATGTTAATATTTCTGATTAGCTTGGTCAACAGTTTTTGGTTTTATCTTGTTTTTATGTGTGTATGTGGGGGTATCTGTATATGTGACCTTAATTTGCTGGCATGTCCTTTAGAGTTAAGTATAGATTTCTACTGAATAAGGTAAATTCATCTGAAGCCATTCATTCCACTAACTCAGGATAAGAAACTCGCAGGACAAACTGTTCATTTACTACATATTCAACCCTTCTCTGTTCCTTAGTATGAGATTATTTGGCTTTTTATCCTGCTGGGCACATTGTTAAGTCACCTTGTGATCATGCTAATAGTGGTGTACTACCACCTCCCATGCACCGCTAGCCCGGAGGACACCGACTGGAGAAATTAATCATAATAAGGGGCTGTAGATCAGATAGACTGTCCTTTAACGCTTTTGAGAAATTCTCAAATAAGATTATTATGTGTTATTACCAAAAACCCAGGCAGCTAAAATGTTGTCTTTGAGAACACAGACACTGGATGTCTAGTCATGGGCAGAGTCATCAATAAATTGTTCTCTCTTTAGAAGCCAAGAAAGCCGAGGAAACTACCTGAAGGAATTGGGTTTAAGTGTGCTCTTTGAAGCTGACAGGAAATGGTGTTCAGTGTGTGCCAAGGTTAAAATGCTCTTACTCAAGGCTAAATTGGACATGGTCTCAGTTAGCAGAGACCATTTACTATCATTTATGAACATTTCAGATCTCTCCAGTGACACATGGGTAATTACTGTTCAGGAGGGCAAAAAAAGTAAGTGGCAAAAGATGGAGAGATGAGTAATGCAAACAGGCTAAAGAATGCAATTTTTCATTTTTATTATTGCCTATACATTTGTAAAGTGACTAAAAAATCATGTGCTCATTTATTTGCTTTCATTTGTTTTATTTCTGTAAGGCAGATCTAATAGTGCTTAATTGTCTTTAACTTCATTCAAAACAATTTTGTTAGACTGCATTGTGACATCTGTCATATCAGTGTGCATTAAAAAAATGTCAAAATTGGTGAGTTTTTGTGTAGCCATTTTAATATTGAAGATGAAAGGAAATGTGACATTTTTGGCACATTATGCTTTGTTATCTCAAGAAAGGTAAAAATGCAACTGAAGCTCAAATGAAAAAGATTCATAGTGTCTGGAGAAGGTGCTGTGGCTGATCGAATGTGTCAAAAGTGGTTTGCAAAATTTCATTCTAGAGATATCTTGCTGGACAAGGCTCCATGGTCAGGTAGAGTAGTTGAAGTTGATAGTGATCAAATTGAAAAATTCATTGAGAACAATCAATGTTATGCCACACGGGAGATGGCAGACATATTCAAAATATCCAAATCAGCAAAGTTATTGGTGAAAATGAAGAATGTGTCTTTGATTTTTTGGAAAAACCACATGGACTTTTTGGCCAACATAATAATTGTTTTTTCATCAACAGAATATGGTATATGCATTTCAGATGTTCATCAGAATGTTTAAAATACATTCATTGAAAACCAGACTGGCCCTGGCTGGTGTGGTTCAGTGGATTGAGTGCCTGCCTATAGACTGAAAGGTTGCTGTTTTGTTTCCTGGTCAGGCACATGCCTGGGTTGCAGGCCAGGTCCCTGGTGGGGGCCTGTGAGAGGCAACCAATTGATGTTTCCCTTTCACATTGATGTTTCTCTCCCTCTCTTTCTCTCTCCTTTCCCCTCTCTCTAAAAATAAATCAATAAAATCTTAAAAAAAAAAAAAACTGGACTAGAGCATTTGAAGACTGAGCAGGATAACTAAAAACATCCCACTTATTGATTATTCCAGGTTAGAAAAACTTTACATATATCCCAACCTACATCATCAAAAATCAACAAATACTATCTCCCTTTAGAGCTACATTGAATTAATGAATACCATTCATTCTTGAATGCATTCATTAAACAAGTATTTACTGCATGCCCATTTTACTAAGAACTGAAAATACAATGAGGTCAACAGGAGAGTCTCAGTGTTTAAAGATAAAATAAAGTGGGAGTAAGTACAGTGTATAACATATATAGCATAGAATAATGGCATAGTTGGAGAAAAGGCAAGATTCGGTAGGAGCCCATGAGTGACGACAAGCTGAGTGGTTAGGGGTAAGTAAACTAAACTGCTAACACAAAACCTAGTGGGAGTTAATAAACTGGCTAGGAAGAAAAAATATATCAGGCTGAGAGAAATATGTGGAAAATAGGTAAATTATAAAGGAGTATGATCAATATTTGAGAACTTCAGTATGACTGGAACAGGGGCAGAAGATGGAGATGTTACCAAAGGCAAAATCACAAAGGACTGTGTGTTGCTGGGTTGAGGAGCTTGAATCTTGAGGGAACTGAAAACACACTGAGAGTTTGGAGGGGCAAATATGTGAGATTAGATTTACCTTTTGGAACACATCACTGAATGTCATTATAAACATTTTTTGGGAAGATGTACTTTAAATACAAAGCCACAATCTCTTATTTGAAACTAATATGACTTTATATGATTAGAATTCAGAATATGTTTAACTTCTAGAAAAGTAATAAGGTAAATGCACTGTATATTACATAACACCCCCAGAGGGATCTAAAGCAACATTCTAAAATTAAATCTATGAAGGTGTCTCCATTCAAACGTATAAATTTTCACTTAAATGGGACTAATCAGTTTAGATGAGATTTGCCACTAAATAAATTAGGATGAAAATAAATTAGGATGAATTGTTTATTGTCAAACACTGTGATTATAGAACAGATGATGAGGAATTGTGGATGTATATTAAAAAGGTTAGAGATGCACATAAAGGCTGTATAAGTTTGAAAAGCAAATCAAACAACTGAGTAACAATTACAATGCTGATATTAGATTAATAAAATGATTTACAGTGTCTAGAAAATACCCACAAACTGAATTTGATTCCTTGGCTGCCCTTCATTTGTGTGTCACTTTTGAATAAATTTTGTTTTCCTACTTAACAAAAAACAAATTGTTTACATGTTTTAGTACACATTAGATTTTTCTAGTATAAATTCTACATTAGCCCTGGCTGGTGTGACTCAGTGGATGGAGCGCCAGACAGTGAACCAAAGGGTCACCAGTTCAATTCCCAGTCAAGGTACATGCCTGGGTTGCAGGCCAGGACCCCAGTAGGGGGCATGAGAGAAGCAACCACACATTGATGTTTCTCTTCCTCCACTTCTCCCTCCCTTACCCTCTCTCTAAATATAAGTAAATAAAATCTTTAAAAATGTTTACATTACTTGAAGCAAGTTGTACCACACACGATGTTATGTAACCCACCCTCTTCAGCATCTTGTCAAATTATTTTAACAGTTTATTTATAAAGCTTTGGTTAAAATTAAACTCAGATATTCATTAAAATATCACAATATAGCTTATGGAAAATTGGATTGTATTCTGTGCTGCATCCTAATAGAAGAAAACCACTGAAGTAGAAAAGAGACTGTTAGAAGGGAAAAAATTTCATCCAAGAGAACCAGTTAGAAATAACCATTCAGTAATCCCAGAAAAGGATGATGGCCACCTTAACTGATGTAATTCCAACAATGTCATTTGACCTTGACACAGATGATTTCTGACCCACTATAGCACAGGGTTAAAAAAATGAACAAAAATGAACTGAAAAAAAAATAAAAAAAGAATTTGTTTGTTGACTGGAGGAATTTGGAATGTTTCTTATAGGAAGAAACTTTTGTCCTGAATCTTAAAGAATTTATAGACAGTCCATGGATACAAATGATGAGGTAGATACCATATTTTTCTATGTACAATGTGCACATTTTCCCACAAATTTTTGAGGGAAAAATAAAGAAGTGCATTTTACATGGGTAGTACTAATTTCATATCTATATAAATGTTTTCAATTTTATTATTTATGCTTACACATTAAATGCGTAACTCCAGAAAGCAATAACAATGTCTGTATGCAAAATAATACCTGGAATATGATCATCAGTTTTATATATAAGTAAAAAAAATTAATTAAAAAATTTAAATGAAAGATATTTTTCTTGAAAGCTTCAGCAAAAAACATGGGTATGCATTTTACATGGCAAAATATGGTAGTTAGACTAAGAAAGAGACAAAAACAGAAGTATTAAGGTGTGTCTCAATAATGGTTGCAAGGTAAAGGAGGGAGTGAAACTATCATGAACAGTAAGTCACATTATGCATATGATTGTACAACCGCTATACTGTATACTGAAACTAATACAAACTAATATTGAATGCCGCCTGTAATTTTCAAAAAGTGAAAAAATACTATGGAAAATGAAACAAAAAATTATTCTACTTGTAGGTAATAGAGGTAGCATACCTTGCTACGCTATAAAGACTAGATCAAAACCAATGGGATAAATCCCAAATATATACATATTTATTTATAAAAATAAGCATACAACATATAATATTCTCATTCCTAAGTTATCTGGCTAATGCACTCCCCATTATTCTGCATCTCACTTTGAAACTTCAGGAACCTTTGATCCTGAAAATATCAGGATCTCCAAGGTAAAGGTAAAAATTAGTCACACAATAAGTGCCAATCTATTTTTCTGTTTATTTATTTAAAAGTTATTAAATAATTTCCAAGTAAAGAAACTTTTACAATCATCATTAATTATTGAAGCATTTTATTCTTGAAATGATACATATATTTTAAAATTCCAATTAAGGATAAAGTTACAAAATATAGATCATATAAGAATATTTTACCCTAAGATGCATACAGTATGCTTAACTGAATTTCAAAATGAATGTCTTTGTCAGTTTGGGCCGCTAGAATAAATTACTATAGGCTGGATGGCTTATGAAAACCGATACTTTTTCTCACACTTCTGGAAGTCTGAGATCAGGCTGTCAGATTGCTCAGATTGTTAGTCAGTGTCATTTTCCTGGTTTACAGACAGCTGTCTTTTTGCTGTGTCCTACCGTGGCAGAACAAGAGCTAGCTGGCTTTCTGGCCTCTTCTTATAAGGGCACTGATTCCATACACGAAGGGTCCATGCTCACAATCTAATTACTTCACAAAGTCTCCACTACCAAATACTGTCACACTAGGGTTATGATTTCCACATATTCACTTTGGAAGGACACAAATATTCAATCCATTGCTGTAAATATTCCAGTTATAGCCCTAAATCCCAATGACCTACGAGTTTGTAGTACTGATGTGCTTACACTGATTATATACGATGATAAATTATATGATTTTATGATTATTCATCACTAATCAGTACACTGATATCAGAATTGATATTGAAGAAATGGAATTCAGCTGCATAAACTTCAAAGAGCTAAAGCCAAAGCCAAGGCAAAAAAGTAGACTTTAGATAAATATCAAGAGCAAATCCAAATCTAGAACATCACTAGCTGAGCCATTTGATAGAATAAGAAAAGTATTATATGATTTTTATCTTAATACCTTCATTTCTCAGTTACAGTGATTCAAGACTGTGTTTGTGTATCTACAGGAAGGTATAGGTACATCTGTAGTTTGTAATTATTTGTGTGTTTGTATATGTGTGAATGTGTATGTGAGTATGTATGTAGGTTTGTTCTATTTGTCCCTGAGGAAAAAATAAAACATTTAATTTTGGTGCTTCCCTTTATAGCATTAATTGTGACTTGTGCTCTTGGTGAAATCAGTTTGCAACTTCTTCAGAGAATGGAATCACGTCTTTACGGTATTTTGAAGGTGAATATCTTGTTCCTATGAATAAAAGTTCTTGTCATTATCAAACATGAGTCTCACAACCATCATCGCCACTCTTTACTTACAAAAAGACTTTCAAGTCAGGGACATACCTGAGGAGGTAGTTCTGTGAAAGAGATATTCACAGAAAAAATGCCCTTTCAGTGAACATAACTGACATGTGACGTAGAATAGTGAACAGCCATTCTGAAACCGTGTAGGTAAAGCTTTCAGATGTTAACTGCTCACAAACTACTTTAGGCAACAACAGGCTCTGGGCAAACTGACCTCAGCCCAAAAGAGCACTGGAGGCTCCTGCTGATGCTGTTTGCGTGGCTGAGGTGGGAGGGGTGTTGTTTTCCTACAATGTCTTCCAAGCTGCTTAAAAATAAAAGTGAGTAAGTTATTTGTCTGCTTTTATGAAGAATTAATATTTCATGTCTGAGGAGATGAAATCCACTTGAGATCATTGTAAATATGTGAACCCAAAATGAATTATAGGCAATTAATTTGAAACTTATAAAATGGGGTCCCTACCTTCCCATTCTATTTTGAAGCGGTTAAGATTTTAAGGTCCTCATGCTCCAAGGGAAATGTTTAACGCGGTAAGTGGCCAGCACTAGCTGTATTTATTTTTACAGTATCTCATCTCACTGATATTCAACCACACCAATGGTTTGCAATGCCTGACTTAAGAAAGCATGTCTCTTCCAAGAATATTGATGGCTGTTATTTTTGGAAAAGACATTATATTAACTAATTATTTGGCATCTTACACATCATTTTGTTTATAATCTTGACTGGGACGAATGATGGGTCAAAAAGAAGAGAAAAGAATGAAAATAATGCTGAGCCATTATATTCATTTTCTTCCCCTGACATTTTTTCTAAGCAGAATTAAAATTATTTTATTTCTAAAAGTAGTCTATGTATAACAAAATTAAATGTATGTATTGATATTACAGAATGCCATGGCTCTGATGAAAACGTTTTGAAGAAATATGGCTCCAGCAATGGAATATTTATTTTTTTTATTTTATTTCAATTGTTCTTGTACAGTTTTCCATCATTTACTCCCATCCCAGCCCACTGCCCCAGCCCTCCCCATCTCCCTCCCATTTCTATCCCTTTAGTTTTTGTCCATGTGTCCTTTATACTTGTTCCTGTAAATCCTTCCTTCCCCTTTACCCTGAAATTCCCTCCCCTCTCCCCTCTGGTGACTGTCAGTCTGTTCTCAATTTCAGTGTCTTTGGTTATATTTTGCTTGTTTGTTTGTTTTGTTGATTAGGTTCCTGTTAAAGTTGAGATCATATGGTATTTGTCTTTCACCTGGCTTATTTTGCTTAGCATAATGCTCTCCTGTTCCATCCATGCAGTAACGGAATATTTAATAGCGTTAGCCACTCCTCCTTTCAGTACTGCCCACAGGGCTCTGCTCTCACAGGGCTTTCCCAGCTCCTTGACTGTGTCACACCGAACATGGTAGGAAGTGAAGGCCTAAGGTCTACATTTGCAGAAAGGAGCCAGAACTGTGCTCATACATTCCTGGAGCCCTGAAATAGGATGGTTGGGGAAACAGAGGATGAACACATGTGTCTGATGAGACTGTAAAAGAAGTGTGTTAATTTAGAAAAAGACTGTAAGCTTATAGAAGCAAGTGAAACTCTGACTGGCTGGAGTTTTGTGATGGTGTGTGTTGATTCTAGTCATTGGTCATTCCAGGCAAGAGGTAAGAGACTCAGAAATGCTTCACTTGCAGTATTGCTGAGCCAACTGTGAATAAAGAAGTGGTATACGCAAAATAATAAAATATTATTCGACCTTTAGAGGAAAATCTTGTTATTTGTGACAACATGGATGAACCTGGAGGACACTATGCTTGTGAAATAGTAGGCTGGACAAAGGCAAATACTGCGTGGTATCATGTCACTTATACATGGACTCTTAAAAAAATTTTTTTTTGGACTCAGAGAACAGGAAAATGGTTTCCAGGGGCTAGAGAGTAGGGAAAATAGGGAAAGTCTGGAAAAGTGTCCAAAATTTTCATTATAAGATAATCAAGTCTGAGGATCTAATTACAACATACTGACTACTGTTGATAACACTGTTATATCATTGAAATTTGCAAATAGATTAGAACTTAAATGTTCTCACAAATAAAAAGGTAAGGGATGTTAAGTTGATGAAGGGAGTCCTTTCATACCGTATTTTTTTTTATCCTCAGCTGAGGACATTTTTTGATTGCTTTTAGAGAGAGAGGTGGGGGGAAGGAAGAAAGAGACAGAATGTTCGATGTGAAAAAGAAATATCAGTGGTTGCCTCTTGCATGTGTGTGCCCGCACTGGGGATCATACGAGCCAGGACCAGGGATCAAACCTGCAAACGTTCCATTATGGGACATGCTCTAACCAACTGAGCCACATCAGCCAGGGCCATACTATATTTTATCAAATTATCATGTTGTACATTTCAAATATCTTACTATTTTATTTAACAATTATATCTTTATAAAGCTGAAAAATACAGGGGAGGTGAAAGTAGGTCTACAGTTGTTTATATCGAAAAACACGTAAAGGTTATGATTATTACAAGAGCTTTATTAACTCAAAAGAATGTCACTCGCAACTGCAAAGCTACTTTTGCCCACTTCTGTACATAATTGGTGACAATACATGTACATAGAGATGGAGAGACACTAATCAAGGAACGGTTTTATTTAGAGTTATCCTTTGAGGTATACTTGCTAATTGCCTATAATGTAAAGAAGGACTGAATTAAATTATACATTTGCATTTTGCATTGAGAGGTACTTGCAGGCATAACTGTGCAGAAAGTCAATGTTTTCTAGAATAATATATTGATAACACAAGACTCTACTCTTAACCTATATTGTAATCTTGAATAATTAAGGGGAAGGATTTTTATATCTTGCCATTAAGTTTCAAGGTAGTATTAATTAACTTTTCAAGAATAAGGACTCATGGACAAAACCGAAGGTGGGTAGGATCAAGGGTAGAATGTGGGGATGGCTGGGGTGGTGGGGAGTGGTGGGGGGAAATGGAGGCAACTGTAGTTGAACAACAACAAAAAGGGTAATAAAAGAATAATATACATAGCATCTCACGTATAATTCCAGAAAAATAAAACTCCTAGGTACCAAAAATCTATTAAATTTAATAGAATTTTTTTTCTGTTTCTTATTGGAATCTGTCTATATTTCTATCAACAAACAGGCAAGGGTATTCTTCATTTTAAATGCTAGGTAATACTTTGTTTTTTTTTGCAGTTTGAGAAAATGTTTTCAGTAACATGCATCTGTCAAACACACAAGCACATCTTTATATTACCATTTTCCTAAAACTACATTCTTACTTTCTTTTTGCCACTCCCTTTCATTTTTCTTTTAACTTGTACTTTCTCACTCTTTATATCTTCACTAATGTTGCCATGCCTCTGTTCTCACCTGTTTTTGGCCTCCACCTATTTCAGCCTCATTCTCCTTTCTAACGCTACATCCTTCTGTTATTTTTCTGCTAGGTTTCTTTTACCTTTATCTGTATCTTTTGTTGGAGCATGCCTCAACTTTACGTCTTTGTGAAAGAAGCAGAGCCAAGTGAAAATAATGAGGGGTGAGAAAGAGCTTTTAAGCTCATTAAGAGATCCTGAGATTTCTGATGATGCAGAATGTATACATTCTGTAACGAAAATTTTGCTTCAATGAATTATTGCATTTTGATTATGAATCTAGAAATGAATGAAAAGCCTCAGAAATGCTGTAATTAGGGAACAAACAAGTCAGCTGCCTAGACCAGAATTCTTTGAATATAACATTCAAGTTATTTTGAATTGTACATTTAAATAATTTTGACAGCCACTTTTTTGCTAAAAATATTACACGAAGCCACAAGTGAAAAAGAAAATGATTCTCTTACTAATTTCACCAACTCCCTATAATATCCCTGCCAATTTTTGTTTTATGCTTTTCTTCACTAGCTTTCAATATGCTGCAATTCCATGCAGTTAATCATTCATTTCTAAGCAATAATTTTGCATTAAATTTGATTAGATCACTTTAAAAATTTTATATGATTATGGTAAGAATTCAAGATGATTCTAAAGAATTATAAAGTGATTAAGAAGTACGAATTCATAGTTACAAAGTAGTCGCAGGGATGTGGAGTGCAGCATGGGGAGTGTGGTTAACAATACTGTAATAACCATGTATGGTGCCAGGTGGATACTTGAAATGTTGGGGGAGCACTGTGTAAATTACATGATTGAGTGGCTGCTAGGCTGCGTATCTGAAACTCATACAAAACAGTGTTGAATGAACTGTTATTGAAAAATATAATTAAAGAAAAGATGAATTTTAAGGGAAAAAATGGGTTTTGATGTGTTTTAGCTTTCTAAATGCAATGCAATTTATAAAAACTCTGTAATTAGAAAGCATCAATTCAAAAACTACCATGCAGCATACCTATCATTTCTACTCATTTTTTATAAATTTTAAAAACATCTATTTTGATATTCATTGGAAGCAAAAATATTGCAAGATGAAGTGTTTACATTTCAAAGTATTTTGAATAAAGTTTAATATCATGATATATTCCTTTCCATAGTAATAGGAAAGTGAACAAGTAAAAACTTCTATTTGCTATAATTCATTTTAAAGAATAAGACAGATGTAAAGTAGTAAAATGGATTCTATTCACACAGTGCAGTAACATCTTTATTATCTATCAGTAAATAGTTTTGATGCCTAAATCTGCATTATTTGAAATGAAAGTTTCTAATTAGAAATTTATGTATCAATTCCTCAGTGTGTAAATATGCTATTGAAAATGAGAAAGGATATAAAAATATAAAGGTTGAGACTTGCAACTTAATATTATTCAGCCCCTAGTATATCACTATATGTTTATTCCACGGTATTAAAAACCTTGTGCTATTTTGATATATAAAATATTTTCAGGAGCCAGAGTAATATAACTTATTGCCATACATGAATTTAATGTGGTCACAACAATCTTTATTCATTGGACCCAAAATCTGAAACTAATTATTCAGGAAATTCATAAATGTAGATATTTATTTTATCATTTATTGAAGTGACAAAAAAAGTAAAACTAGAAAGTTCAAAACACAAAGCAGGACACAGAGCAATGTTTTCTTAATAAATCCTTATATTTAACATAGATTTTTAGAGGCAGTATTAATAAAAGCCTAATTACCAAAATTATTTTGAACCAATTTGCAACTATTTTTCTTCAGTTGATACTATTTTATTAAGTCTAAATTCTAGAGGAAATGTGACTCCATTACACACACATACATGCCAAATTTGTGACTTGAGATTTTAGATAAAAATACCTTTCGATTGGCTTTCAAGCAGATCAGTCCCAATGCTATTAACACATTTGTGGGAAATGTATTCACAATCTGAAAAATAAATGGGCAACATTCATCCAATGAAATTATGTATCATCCATTAATATCCAAATCATCAGTGTATCATCCTAGTTCTACAACACTGCAATCAGTCCTTTAAAATTCAAGAAGAAAATACAAGTAATTCACTGCTCCAGAAAAAAGAGTTGTAAAGAATTCATCTGTCTAGTATCTGTCACCATTCACCTAGGTAGGACTCTCAGACTTTGAGACTCATTTTCTGGGAAGGAATCTGTGAGAACTTCTCCCAGCAACATCAGCAACAACAAAACAATCCCTCAAACCGAGACCTTGAAGAATGACCTTTTAAAAAAATACAGAGTTATCCCTGGCTGGTGTAGCTCAGTGGATTGAGCGCGGGCCTGTGAACCAAGGGATCATGGTTGGATTCCCAGTCAGGGCACATGCCTGGGTTGCGGGCTGGTTCCCGGCAGGGGACGCACGAGAGGCAACCATACATTGATGTCTCTCTCCCTGCCTCCTTCCCTTCGGCTCTAAAGATAAATAAATAAAATGTTTTAAAAAATACAGAGTTAATAGGCATTCATTTCACCATTTAAAAAAAAAAACACCTAAAAATAAGCCAAAAGAAAATGTGGTCAAAGTTCTTGAAATGATGGTGTGAGAATTTTTAGTCATGGTTTCTATGCAAAATTGTAAAACTGAACAATAAAAAAAAAAAAAAAAAAACCCTATTTGGAAGCAATAGAAAACACTAAAGGAAGCCAGAAAACAAAGTAGAGTTTACTCTAAAAAAATTCCTAATCCATTGTGATAAAAACTAAAAGGTGGTTAAAATTGTTTTTTTTTTCCCTTAGGGGAACACTTCATTCCACCTTGTTCTGGAGGTGTAGACTTACAATCTCCCTAGCTTTAGATGGCAGAAATTAGAATTCCGAGCAATGGTGTAGCTAACAATATATAAAGGGCATGATGGAAGTAAGATAATAATAAAAAATGCAATTCAAATTCTGAGTTATTTTTTGCCAATCACTGACCAATTGCTAAATATCATGGATTCCAGAGGGACTACCAAAAAGTAAGTAAATAACTCAGTCAGAGATGTGTTCATCTGAGATTGAGAGTAGTACCCTTGAAAGACTGAACTGTTCCTCGCAAAATGTGTAAGTTTGCTGTGTTTTGACCCAGTGTCTCCCCTAGATTGCACAAACCTCAGTCAGCAGGGAATGCCTTGAGGTCCCAGAGACCAAAATCCAGAGATATCAGAGTACCTGGAAATTCAGGCACTAGAAGTAAAAGAATCAGAGAAGGTGAACCCCTAAAATTTGAAATTCAATATCTTTTTTCTACTATATTTCACCTATCATGTAAAATTTTACATGTTTTTAGTAAGAGGATATAGCCAGATATTATTGCTGTTAATTTTTAACCATTAGAATAGTCTCTCCTTTAAATGATAATTTAATCCTTTAAAATTTTGCAATTACTAATATACTTAATTTTATTCTTATCCTTTTTTGGAGTTTGCTCATTATGATTCATTTATTTGGTTCTTTTTGTCTTTCTCACCTTCTATTGATTCCATGAAGTTATTTTTCTTTTCTTTTTTCCTTATCTATTATTTTGAAGATAACATAATATTTCATATATTTCATTATTTCCCTTAAAAATCTTAACAAATATATACAAAATCTAAAAAATTTGATTTCTTTAGCTCCTTCAAAACAAAATTTAATAACCTTCTCTCTCTGTATATATATTATTGTCATTTATAATGTTAGTTTCATCTTTATTTCTCCTTCAAAGCATTTGTTACTATTATCAGGTTGTCAAAAACATTTGTTTAGCTTTTTTTCTGTAAAATAAAAGACAAGCTTTTTTTTTTATTCTTAACCTCTCCCTGTCTATTTTATGCCTACCAATTATGCTTCTTATTCCCTGTACCTTCCCCCCATTGCCCCCACCACTGAAAGCCCTCCACATGATCTCCATTTCTCTGATTCTGTTCCTGTTCTAGTTGTTTGTTTAGTTTCTGCTTTCATTGTTCTCACTTTTTTTAGGTTCATTTTTTTTTCATACAGATACCTAGTAGTGTCAGCACCATTTGATGAAATGACTATGTTTCACTATTAGACTATTGGATAGATAGATAGAGATGTAGATACATAGGATTTTTGGACTCTATTTCCATGATCTAATTATCTGTCATTACATTAGTATCACATTGAAAGACAAGCTTTTTATTCTCACCTATAACTTTATTGATTTGGATATTTTGAGCTGTTGGCTCTCTCCCACATAGTAGAATGTTGATTGTTCTCAATGTCTCAATTTGATCACTATTAACTTCAACTTGTCTACCTGACCATGGAGCATCATCCAGAGAGAAATCTCCAGTATGAAACTTTACAAACCACTTTTAAAACATTTGATCAGTCACAGCACCTTCTCCATATGCTGCATAAATCTTTTTTTTAAATTTCAGTTGTGTTTTTACCTTTCTTGAAATAATAAAGCATGATATGCAAAAAAGTTGCATATTTTCTTCCATCTTCAATACTAAAATGGCTTCACAAAAATTCACCAATTTTGATAATTTTTCAAATGCACGCTGATATGACAGATGTCACAATATAATCTGACAAAATTATTTCAAATAACGTTAAAGACAACAAAGCACTACTAGAGCCATCGTATGGGAAAAGCCAAAGGAACATTTTGGCCAACCCAGTGCTTTACCATAATTATTTTATATCATAAGTACTTTATTTTGTCCACATGTTTGCCACTCCTTCTTGCATACTAGGCCTTCCTTTTGAGTTTAATTTACCCCTTCCTAAGACACAACACTTTTATTCTCTCCCTGAAGATCTTTCAATGGCATGTTTTCTTAGTCTTCAACGAAAATATATTTTATTTAATGCATCTTTACTTGAGGTAGAATATTTATAAATGGGTGCACAGTTTTATTTAATAATATTTCTCTCAGCACCATGAAGAAAATTTATTGTCATCTGATCCCTATTTTTTACCTTTAAGGAGGCTATTTTCAGGCTAATTATTCTTCCATTCTAATTATATCTAAGCTTTCTAGTATCTTTTAAGAATTTGTCTTTGGAGGTCTATAATTTCACTACTATGTGTTTAGGTATGAAATGATTTTGTTTTTCCTTCCCTCAATTAATTCTATCTCCTGATGGTTAGAGCCTTTCATAAGGTCTGATACAGTTTTAGCCATTATCTCTAAACATATATTCTATATTTTTTCTGATTATTATTCCTCTTAGGTGTATATTAGACTGCATGGTTTAGTTTTTTTTTAATAATCTCCAGTTTACAATTTTCATGTCTTTGTTTCTGTGCTCATTTTGGGTAATTTCCCCATATCAATATTCCTATTTATTCATTCTCTCTTCATCTGCATCTAAACTTCTATGTGATACTTTTATTGTATTGTTAATATCATTTACTATAATTTTCAGTTCTAAAATTATATTTAAATTTTCCCAACATGCCAGTGTTTTTTTTTTTTTCTCATACTGTGTTACTTTCTTTGGTGTTCAATTTTAAGGGTCATTTTAGAAATGTGTTTTATAACTTTGTCTTTTAATATATCTTACTGTCCAGAGCTCTCCAGATTATAATTTGTCACTGCCACATCTGGCTCTGGTGGACTATAACTTGTGTACCTTTAAATTTGGATAATATGAGCTATAATATGTATCCCATGGGCCCTGGGTAGTGGGAATATTTCCCCAAAGGAGTTTTGTATTTGCTCTGACAGAACATGTATGAAGCACAATGCTGAGACCAATTTTTTTTTCAATTTTGATATTGTCTGAACCATACAAGTAGTATTACAAAATGTAGGCCCCACACAAACAGAAAAATCTAATTGAGGTTTAGAATTTTTAGGAAACACTTTGAAATTTTTCATTTCAAGTTGGGAGAGTCAAGCTTCATTGCCTTCTCTCTGTGCCAGTAGGTTGAATTACTCTTATTCACCCTTAATTTGAGGATATAGCTTTTTAAATTCTCTGGCTTTATGCTGACATTCCACTAATATGTCTGACTCTCATGGATCCTCAGCCTCCCTCCCTACACAAGAGTAGGAATTAAATGGAGCTCCTGGATTATCAGTAGAAATAAAATGTATTTCTTGTCTTTTTTAGGGCATCTACAATATCATTTCACATGTTCATGCCTCTAATGTTTAGTCTCTATTTCCTTCCCCTGAGTTTTTCTCTTTATTTTTTGCAAAAATAAATGTTGTTACACATTAAAAAAAATAATTTTTACTCAGAATTTTTAGGTATTTTTAATGAGAAAAAAACTTAGACAATTTATTACACCACCTTAACAAAACAAGATGTAAAGAGAGTGGTTTCTACAACACAAATGAGGGTGTCACTCTCCTTCCTAAAATCTTCAACAATGTTACATTGTTATTGCCATGAAATCCAACCTTCTTAATACAAAACATATTAGGAGTCCTACTTTCCAAGTCTAAACCTTTGCTAGGATCTCATTCACATCAACATTCATATACATGAAGCTTCTTTCAGACCCTGGGATGTTGTATTGCTTCCTCGGTGTCTCTGTTCATGCCTCCTCCTATAGCCCTCCTCACCCCTCTCACCCCCACACACATGCTTATACATACATTTAGCTTCAATTCTTATTGTATCATTTTGACAATTAATAATAGTTTTATAACAGGTAGCTAACCCCTACTAAGTGTTCCTCAATACTCTATATATCCCATATTGTACTATATATTGTCATGCTTATTAAATTACCTATTTTCCAAATGTATCTCCCAGCTCCATTCACTTTTTCGGTGGATATTTATTAAGCATCTACTATATACTGGATCTCTTTTTCATGGGGACAGTGGCTAACAAATCAAATACAAATCCCAGCTGTTCCTACTGTGAGAATAGGAGTCCTGTATACTCTGTGTACCCATGTAAACCCCTATTACCTTGCATGGTAACAAGAATACATCGGGAATTCAGTAACATCTTTTGAGTAAATGACTCCTATCCAAGTGTTCAGTCAGCATAAGGAATTTGAAATTTGACCTCCATGCCATTGCATTCTGCTATCTTAATGAGGTTAAATCATAAAAATAAAATAAAATGTGGAAAATCACAATAACATTCTGTGATCATGTCTAATATATGTCTATTCTCCACGTTAAGGTCAGAGAGTGTGTCATCTTCAGGATAGGGAACCTTGGTGGTGTTAATCTTACATAACTAAGAGAAAAAACACGTCATCAAAAATTGCTTGAAAATGTGTTTCTAAAATTCTAAATCTCCAGATGTTCATTTTCACTTGTTTTCTTCATTTTCATTCCATCTTGTTGGTTTTTCCTCAAAAACATTTTCACAGGTATTAACAATTTTTCCTCTGCTACCTTATCTCTACTTCCAATAGCCTTTGTTATTGGTTATATTTGCCTTAGGTGGATGTTAATTTTACTAGTATATCCTTTATGTAAACTGTTATTTACATATTGATCATGTTCATATAAGTGAACATAATCAAATTACAGATTACCGTTTTTGTTTTTTTACCCTTACTTCACTAGCCAAATTTGGTAACAACTTTCTTTTTAGAGGGTCTGAAATCACTTCTCCAATAATAGTCTATATGGTGAGCTCTACTTAGGCCCTTTAAAGTTTAATTTTCTTGCACTTCTTTGAGTAAGAATGGGGATGCAGTTACTTTTTCTCATTTATTTCTAGACTTTTTTTCTGGAAACCAACAACTTGAAAAGAGAAAGCAATTATCTGCCTGAATAACGGTTTCTTTATTCACATGTAGACTATTATGTTTACCAAAACTGAAGTAACTACTTTCTATCTTTTATATTCTACTGGCTATCTTAGATGTTATGTCCTGTGTTGGGTTTTTTTATCATGCCTTGCAGCAATATTTCTTTAAAATTCTTACAACTAGTATCTGTGGCATCAGTGACCTCCAGTTTATAATATTTTCTCTATTCATTTTTTAAAATGTCATTGTTAACCTCTGTTTGATTGTGGTGATCATTTCCCCTTTCTCCCATGCTTTTGAACACAACGGTTAGAGCGCGCCGGGTCAGACCTCAGAAGCCTTGGAAATGCGCGTGGAGCTGGGGCGGGGCTGCGGTGCAGCTGCTAGACCCCAAGCTCCGTTGTTTTGTGGCGACCAGACCACGGAGGTCGTAGAGAAGTTTTTAAACCTTGGTGCCTGGTCTTAAGTCATTTACTTTTAAATTTCTTGGAGTTTTATAGGGTTTTTTTTTTCCTTGCTTTTAAGCTAGTTATACAAATAACTTATTTAGTATCTACAATTTCTTCTAAAAATCTCTATGTTTATCTTGTAAGTCTATACCCATTACTTATTATTCTTCTGAAAAACTCTGTGAATTAAGTTGGTGATACTTGAATGTGTTCTTGACATTTCCTTCCTCCATTATCATCCCTAAATTGTCTAAATAAAATGATCAAATTTTCTGTATTTTACTATTATTTCTTTTCTATCTTGTTTTTTTTTTCCTATTTTATCTAAGTACTCAGTGCTTTTGCAACTGAGAATGTTTAATTTACTCTTTAAATCTTCCAAATTTACTTGTCTCAAGAGCCTTTGTTTCATTACATCATTATGGCTGATCGCTCCTCCCTCTTCAATATCATGTACAGGGCAGGCTCTGTCACATCACTGATAATTCCTACTATAGATTCCATTTATTTCTATTCTAACAGGGATTACTCATACTCCAACATAGCTGTCAAATTACCCATTTTGGGGTGATTCTTTTCATCTAACATCGTAGAGTCACCAGAAAAAGACATAAACTTGATCTTTATTTGTACTTGTTTAAAGTTTTGCTAAAGTATTTCTATCCCTTTTGGTTATGCAAAACTGTTAGCATATGTATTTAAATAAATGATTTGTATATCTCCATTTCCATATGCCAATTTAATATTTAGTTTCAAAGATAGATTTAGTTATATTTTTATTCATTTGCATGTTTGCATAAATGCTGAAATCCCTTTCCAATATTACCCTTCATGTTTGTGCAAGATATTAAATGCTTTCATTTTTATATTTTGTGAGGTTATTTGATATTGTTATATGTTTCATTTCTAAATCTTTTCAAAGTCTTGTGGATGAACTCACACATTGCAACGTACTCTGAATGTTTCATGCACTCATCTTCCATGGTGTTGTATTTTATCTCAGAAATTGTAGCATTGTAGCGGGAAGAATAATAACCAACTGCATAAGTCACTCTGAAGTGGGCATTTAAGGGAGCCAAATGGGAGTATCCATCCCCAGGCTCCTGACCCCCCACACAATGGCCTGGCAGTGCCTGGCAGCTGTATGTTCCAGCAAAACATCAGACATATGCCTTGGGCAATTGAATCCACCAGGAAGCATTAAAAAAGTAATTTAAAATTGTGAATCAATGAATAAATACAAAATTAAACAAAGATTTGTTGAGTACTTATGAATGTGTAAGGTACTCAGGAAATAAATGAATATTTCAGTTCTTTATAGAATAGATTCCTTAAGAAGTGAGATATCGTAGTATGATTTATTATGTGTAATCTTATTTCTTCACATCCAAAACACTACTTTTGATGACACATTTTACGCACATTATTTCTTAAATCTTCTAGTGGAATGTCTTGTTCCCAGATACCTATAGTAACCTCTTCCGACCATAACTGGAAAAATTCTGGCAGTAATGTAAGCTCATTCCCTCTTGTTTCAGGTGTCTCTCTAGTTTATTACACTCATTTAAAGCCCAATATGTTTGTTCCTGGTACTGTAAACTCACAGAAGCATCTTTAGTAACCAGACCATTCCTGGATAAAATTCACAGACCATTTAGCCTGTAAAGTGGAATTATCTCCAATTACTTCAAGCAGTTTTGGTTTATTATCTCTTATGCAATCACCAAATAATGTCAGTCTTTCTGCTGACCTGAAACTCAGCTAGGGACCCCTAGCTCTTAATATTTTAATAAACTCTAATATATCTCTTTGACTTGTCTCTCCTCCTGAATCAGAAATCCTACAACATAATGTCATCTTGGGCAATTGTTTATCCTGTGAAAGAAAATTGAATTTCTTCTACAAATAATACTGTTCTTAAGTTGTTTGTCTTTCTTTTGTCTTCCTACAGTTGCTATGAGATATTCAAGAATTAAAAAAGAAAAACATATTTTCTTGATTATTGTCCTAGTTGTTCTGTTATTCCCTTATTTTATCCAATCCCATTGTAATGGCCCTCCTTTTCTTTCTCTCCTCCTCCTCCTTTTCCATTCCCTCCTTCATTTCTTCTTCATTCTTCTTCTACTCTTCCTTACTCTAGTTCCCATTTGCTGCATCTGCCTCAAGTTTCAAATGGCTCCTATGACTGAATCCAGGCTCACATTATCTAAGGTGTACTTTCTCTCTTTGCACTTACAAATTTTCTTCTTCTTACATGTTGTGCATTGCTCCTGGTTCCCTCTCCCGTTCTTTCTTTGCCTGTGTGCTGGAAGTAACAGCCCATATCCTGCTGAAGCTGATTCTACTCTTTGCAATGCCCTATGCTTTGTATCCATGCCCATTTGGTCCAGCATCCATTACCCAGACCATTTCTCCCCACTCCTGTTGCAAAAACCCACTGTTCTTCCAATGGCCACAGTATCTAGCTATGCCTCTCTCTCCTAGTTCCTACTGTATTCTGACCTCCTCCCAATCATTTGATTGCTTCTCATTCAACAAAAACTTTACCTCAGGCTTTCCCTATGACTATGCATCTGTCACATGCAGTGATTTTGACATTCATGTGAATAAGCTACCTTTTCCTTTTACCCTCTAATTCTTACAATCCTTCCCTTGAAATACATTTTTGTTCACCACAAGAGTGTACACCCATGCCCACATTCTGGATAGTATTAATTTTTGAATCTATAAACCCTCCATATTTTTTTGTTTCATAATATTCTATTTTCTGACAACCACTGTATTGCCTTCTAGCTCACTTGATCAAATACAAGACATTTTTTCTTCAATATTCTCTCTGCTCTTTGTTTGTGGCTGGGTCATTACCATTTAGATCTTAGAATCTTTCCTGACTACTGTAGGTAGACCCTTGTATTATTCTAAATTGCAGCCTCCAATTCCTTTCCCTATTCTTATGGCCTTGTTCACATGTGTAGTGATAATTTGTTTGATTGTTCATATGCTCTAATTATATGGCCTCAAAAGATTTTGAAGCCCATAGGATCAAAAATAATTCTTACATTTGTTTTTCTAATAAACCCCAATGCATCTTATGGTATTATATATACCAATGATACTAAAAAACACATATTTAATTATGTATTATATAAATGTATATATACTTGTTGAATAAATGAATATATCAAGAATTGTAGCAATAGTGAAATGATATTTTGTATACAATGACAGATATATATTTTTATATAGATGATATTTTTATAGATCATATATAGATAGATGATAGATGAGTCTTTGGAATGTTCCAGACCCTCTTACAAGCACTTTAGGCATTATCTCATTTAGTCCAATAACCCTACAAGGTATATACTATCATTTCCTTCACCCTGTTGCACAGTGAAGGAAACCATGGTATACAGAAGTTCCATCAACTGCCCCACGTCACGTGGGCAGTGGTAACAGATCAGGAAGCCTGACTAAGGAGTTTCTACTCTTACTCTACACACTAGACTATCTCCCAATCTTCACATTTACTGTTCTAGTGGCACAAAATGCTAGGTAAAGAATACGTTCAGAACTATCCTTATCATAAATAAATTTAATATGTTGAAACCCATGTACATGTAAAATACAGCATATGCATATAACAGTGTATGTGTGAATATAGATGAACAATCTTTTCAAAAATATTTTGAGATAATAGTTATATATATGTATGTATGTATATATATAAATAAAATAGATCTACTATTATTTCCCAGATGAGCAGAGACCAAAGAGAGAAAATAATATACCTAAAGCTAGGTAACTTGTTAAAGGCAGAAAGAGATTTTCAAATTAGAAGTATTTTGTTGTTGTGTTCTCACTGTCAGTGACCTATCACTACTAATGAAAATTGTGTGTGTGTGCGTGTGCTATGTATGTATATACACTCATTGAATTTCAACTAATTATACATCGTTTCTACTGTAACAATGAATGGTCTGAGAAAGTATCATCAAGCAGGATTTTTAAAGATAATTTGTTGGCTGTTAGCTTTAGACTATATTTATAACACTTTAGTTTAAAATGATTTGTTAACAACACTTAAATGTATATCCAAGTAGTTTATGTATTATTGCAGAAGCAATAGGAAAATAGTATTGCTTTACTGTACATATGAAGAGAATTTTTAAAGTGAATTTTTTATTTATCGACTATGTACACTTGTATCTACAAATTATGGCAACATATGAATACATTTTACAACATGTATAGTACAGGACTCTCTAACTCCCGGATGGCATTTAAATTCTTGATATTAAAATCCTCTAAAATGTATTTTGCTTTACACAGAGACAAATTGCTTGTGACGTCACCTTGCCCCAAGATACAACATTGCTTTATTCCACAGTTTCAATATTTTGTCTTTAAAATGCCTTTTCTCTTTTTGGTTGTGAGTGGAGAATTTTAAAACTGTTTCTAATTTTTTATGGTTGAAAGAAAGAACTATATTTTCCAAAGCAATAATATTTAACTTTGAAGCAGAATAAATTTGAGAGCCCTGAATAATTCACTTTGACACTCCTGGCTCTCTAAAAGGTGCCTAAGGCAGGAAGAAGTACCATATTGTCCTGTAGAGTATATTGCATTGTTTTCTTTATCATCACTGGAAATAAATCCCAGGAATGTTAAGCACATATCAAAATTTTGTTAATTAGAATTTTTCCCCAGATCTCTATGTGATGTAACCTAAAAATATCTAGGCACTATATAAGCAAAAATATGATTATCTCTCTCTTGTTACAGGTCTTCCCAATTTTTATTTTCTTTTATTGCCCAAACTCCATTTCTAAGAATTCATTATATGTATTTACACCAAGCAGGCAGTTAGGAAGTGCCATCTACTGATTGTTTCACTTTCTAAGTTGGAGTCTTTGTAATGCCCTTTCATACATCAAACTGCAATTAAAATAAAACACATGGGAAACAAAAACCACTATTACTTTAATGGCTTCAACATTTATGGTTAGTATACTTGACATTTTTCTTTTTGTTTTCAGAAGCCCAAACATCTTAGCATCCTGCAGCAAGCCTTGTGTTTCAACTGTATAACAGAGGCCTGACTGAGGAGGTCTAACAGTTTCACTTCAAAAGGAAAGCCGACTAGTCAGTGGCTCCATTTTTTGTCCCTTTGAAGCAATCAATAATAGACTTGCTAGTTTACAAAATGTGCCCATATGAGGAGTGTATCAACATTGTTAAATAAAAGGTTACTGCATTAAATAAGATGACCTTGCTACCTTTTAGTTGCAGTCTTAGAGAGCAAACTTGTTTTAATTAGCAGTCAGCAAGCAGACTGTAACTTCGCTGAAGGAGCATTGAAGAATCACTGCCTATTAACAACCCAGCGGTAAGTAAGCCAGCACAAATACTTATAACCAAATAGTGTGCATTTCAGGAGTGGAGAGGATTAGCTATTGGGCACACAACACAGTGGAGGAAATTGCTTTATTCCCAGTACTGCTGGGTACCAGGAGGCAATCACTGTGCCTCCAGCCCATTAACAGCATTCAGAGTGTTGCTTCCCATAGAAGGGGTTATTGGCTAACCACTGGGTGACCAATTAAATGCTATGAATAAGTCCCAAACCCAGCAGCATGGGGCCTGTTTGTGGCACAGTGGTATCATTACTAAAGTGAAAAACTTGATGAGAAAGGAACATATTTAATTATAGAACTATACAAATGGCTAATTAGGACCATAAAGTGAAATGAATGACTTTCCAGTGGATTTTTGAATGTTACTGATAACTGCTCAGCTTCTTTGGAGACCATGAAAGTGATCTACAGCTAGAGCTTGCATGTCATGGTAATGGATGGATCTTCATTAGAGGGAGCTTTTTTGACCTGGTTGCTCAGGTAGCATGGGTTCTAAAGACAATCCTTGATTCCTTTCACTGCAAGGGTTCCTTCATTCTAACCCCCTGGACTCTCATGAGTTCCACTTGCTTTCACAATAATTCTTATGGGTTTAAATGCAGAAACATTATCTGCAATAGTCACTCCCCATCAGTTGGAAAACTGAATCACAAAAGGGTGTCACTACTTTGCGAGACACACTGATCCATGCTTAGTTTACCTTTTAAATTCTGGTATTAATCCAAAATTTACTGTTATACCTCGGTTAACCAGGCCTCTCGGGATTGCTAAAAAGTTGTGGGGGCCTTTAAATTGAAAAAGTATTGTTAAAGGCTCTGTTTAATGAGTGTTAAAGTTCAATCTTTTTTTTTTTTTTTAAAAAAGAACATTGAAAATTGACTGGTGCCATAAAAACAGAAAGAAATATGACTGCTTGCAACTACCAACTATTGGAGCAAGTATTTGCTTTAGGTGGGATTGTGTTTTATGCTAATTTGGTAAGTACATGTTTAATGAAACCAATTTTATTTTTATTTATCAAACATTTAATAGTCAACTCTTCTATGTAAACAGCTATACTAAAGATGCATAGAAACATAGGCTTTATTTACAGAGTAAGAAAGGGGGTGTGGGGAAAGTGTGGAAAGAAGGGGAAGGGAGCAGTCAAAGAACAGGTATGCATGACCCATGGACGTGGACAACAGGGTGGGGATGGACTGTGGGGGAGGGGGATGCGGTGGGACAGAGGAGGGCAAGGGGGAAAGTTAGCACAACTCTGATAGAATAAACAAGGATAAAATAAAATTAAAAAATAAAATAATTAGAAAAAGTTTTCTGTGCTTAAATATCTTTGATCATTTTGTCATACCTGTAATAAAAACATGCACATTAATATTTTAAAAAAAGAAATAATAGGTGCCAACAGAGAATTATATACTTCTAGTCAGGTAAGTATGGAAAACACTATTAGCTGTCACTTAACATTTTTAAATGCCTGTCTTTGCTTTTATTTTACAGTTTACTTATTAAAAACATGATCTGTTCTTTTAAACAGTTGATGATTACAGCAGTATATGCAATAAAAAGTAAACTTTTAACACCAAAATCTCTCCAGTTTGTTAGTCACTGTTACATTGTTAATAGCTTAATAACCACCTTCCTGCTAATTGAGGTTAGGTGGAAAAATGCTAGTACTAGATGAGATTTTAATCACTGCGGCTAGGATTTCAAATGAAGATGCTATAAAATCTCTACATTTGGAAATACATTTTATATGTCTAGCTTATTTCATTCCACTGTAAAGGAAGGGTTGAGATACAAATGTACCAATACCATTCCCGAGAAAACCGGAAAAGAGGAAGTGCTAAGAATATTGATTGGCTCCATTTCTACAGATAGCAAAAATACTTATCCTGAGCCTGATGCTGATTGCACAATCAGAATTCATATAAATATTATTTCATTTTAAACTGATCACTGAAATGAGTTGCAGAGTTCTACAGCTAGCAAGGCCCTCTGAAGATCAGCTTCTGCAGACCTCACTGCTGGCAGGCAGCCCTTTAGCAATCCAAGGAAGCCATGGTGCCATACGTTTAAAACATCCCAGGCATCAGGAGCCTGTGATCTGTTTTCAGGCTAATTTCCATCTTGAGGGCACCTATGGCCAAAAATAGATTCCTCATCTGAATCTCAATTTCTCTTGCTAATATTTAACCATGTTTGTCTACATTGGCTCTTGAATGGATTAGAAACTTCTGAAAACATTTCTCACAAGTTAAAAGCGGCATAATTATAAACACCAACTGACAGTTGATAGTTGTATTTCAAATAATCATTTTTTTTCTTTTCTCTTCATTATTTCTTCCTTTTTAGTGGCAGATTTCAAAATTTTGAGACTATAAAAATGTTACATATAAATTAGCTATGTCATAATTTACTATTCTTTTAAAAATAATATTGCCTTTAACTTGCATGTCAAAAATTGTTCATGGTACATTTGTCTAAACAGTATCTCTACCCTTTATTCAGTGATTCTTTTGGTTGTTTCTATTTCTAAACACACTGATTTTACGCCTGTGGGATTTATCCCCTCTTCTTAATGAGGTCATATTCGATTTCTGTTTCAGGTAATATAATAACTCTGCCAAACTTCCTTATATTCAACTTAAATATAGTGTTTTCAACTTTATTACCCAAAGCACAAAAAAGAATATTAAACCATAATAATTATTTTTGTTAAAGCTTTATTTAAATTGGCAAAATAATAGATGAAAAAACTAAGTGCAAACTAAATATAGCTGTGTTTACATGTGCTCTTTTTATTTCCTAATAAAACTCATCTTGTAGTACAAAGGCTTTTGCTAAATCATATATATGGTGTCTCAGTGCATTCTTAAGACGTGTCAAAGTCAGGATTATCCTACACAACAAACAAAAAAACATCCTAAATGTTTTACTTACTTCTCTTCCCAGATGGCATGTCACAGTCAGCTTCCCCCAGTACTTTCTGTCTCTGTCTCCCTTGATAAAACTCGAGCCCTGGACAATTCTGTTTTACTTTCCTTCCTCTTTCTCTTTCTAATTCTACTTCTCTCTCACCTGTCCCAGTTACCTCTCCCCCACACACTCTGATCTCCACAGGAAGATTCAGAAGTCACCAAGCAAAATGATACATGGAAGCAAAGAGATAAATGATGGAAAGCTCCTGGATATTTGCGTTCACTATTTTTGATCCCATCACATTATTATACACAGTAAATACACTGTGCCCATTTGAAGGACTATAACCCAACCATAAAGGTAGTAACTGTGAAGTCTATAGAACCATACAGATAAATATTGTGAAATAATATCAACTGAAAAAAATGACAGACTTTAGAGCAGAAAATGTATCAAGCAAAACTGTAAAATAAATGAATAACTACAGTGTTAGGGTAAAAAAAAGGTCCATTAACAGATGACCGGATAAACAAACCGTGCTATAGACACACTCTATACTCTTTACATACATATAAGTAGCACACATATAGATACATGCACACATATATGTGGGAAATACTGGAAAAGTAAAGTAAAATGACAAAATGAAACCAGAAGATTAATATACAAAGTTATAAGTAAGCCTCAAATTTCAGCAGTCAATATAAAACTGGAAATATGGTCAGTTCCACAACTCAATGTATGCATCAAATATAACAAATTGGTTTTTTAAGGAAACACTAATTCTAAAATTGGAAGAAGAGAAAAAATTCTCCTTTGGGTCACATTTTATACTGTTGTTAATTTAAGAACATCCTTAACAGCATATATTCCTTAGATACAAGGACACATTCTACATGACAGTTTTTAAAAAGATTCCTCAATATGTGCCAAAACACAATTTAGGGGAAAAAAAGAGTAATTAAAGTGATGGAATGGGATGTGGTGATATTTGATGGAGAAAAATAAACAATGAGGTCTACATATGAGGCAGATGGCTAATGTTGTAGTTTAGTATAATCCACATTTTAATGCTTGTAGAGAAATGATTAGGTTTTATATCCATTGGGCAATCAACTAGATTTGGTCAATATTAAGATCAGTTAGGTCTGTTTCCTGACAAATGTCTGAGATACAGCTATTCTTTGTTGTCTACATTATTCTGTATTGTCTATACTGAGTTAGGTTAGATTAACATTATTTTTTTTAAAACAGCAGGACTTAACACTATGTTGTCCCTAGACAAGTTAATAACTGTAAGCCAATATTAAAAGCATAATACTACTTTTGGTAAAGCTTTACTTAAAGTTGCAAAATAATGGTGAAAATACTAAGTGTAAACCAAATATAGCTGTTACACACATACACACAAGCATACACCTGCTCACAAAATAATCTTATTTTTACAAGAAAAAATATGTTGGTTTGAGTCCACTGACAAGTAGATATCAAGATAGGATCAGATGTTCATGAGTTTTAATGGAAGTAACACCGCCTAGGGATAAAGTGGTAGAAGCCAGGGAAGGCAAAGAGAACCTCCAGGATCACAGATCTAACACAGATGCAGGACAAAGAAGGCGTGAGGATTAGGTAGAAGAGTTTTAGAGTACAATACAGTCCAAGGCAATTGAGAAGTTTTGGCCAAGCCAAGGAAGAATCCAAGAGCATAGTGTCCCCAGTGAAAGGGGTCCCATGTACCTTACAGAAATAAGCCTTCATTAGCATTCCCATTGTGCTCAGGCACAGGTTGGGAGCAGTTTGTGGGAAATGTGTCCTCCGTGCAAACACAGTTGTGGATTCAAAAGAATGGCAAGAGGGCCCATTAGTCAACTAAGCTTCCTGCAGCAGGACGATGACTAGGACATTTTTGTGGCCACCGCAGGAGGCTTGTCATGTATGTGAAAAGAATATCATTTCTTGTAATTTGGTGACCACAAAAAACTCGTGTTCAGTCTGAATTAACACTACCTGTGTGTGGTAAAATCAACTTCTAAAGAGAAATGTAAAGTGTTTTCTGATTGGTAGGCCCAAGAATATAGAAGAAAATCTGAACCTTCTCTGTAATTATATAACTTGATTCCAGTCCTCCTTAGATTTTAGGGGGAAAATGAGTAACAGTGAAGATCATAAAACACACAAGTGAGCAAGGGACCATGAGTGTAAGTCAGTAAAAACAATAGGCAGTAGGAGAGAATATGGCAAGAAATTCAGATTTAGATGTGTCAGAAATAATATATATATAATTTTATTTAATATGATTAAAACATTTTATTTTTTGCCTATGTTCTATTTAATTATTTTTAAACTTTGTCAGTTTTGTTCAAGTACAGTTGTCCCAATTTCCCCTTACCACACCCAAAATATTAAAGATATTTAAAATATGTACATTATAAAAGACTATTAGAAATATAATAGCAGATCTGAAGATGAAATAAAGCAAATGGTACTTCTAAAATTAGAAAATAAATTTTAGAACTTAACAAATAGATTAAAGTAGGGGTCAGCAAACTCTGGCCCAATGGCCAGCTGCCTTTTTTTGCAAATAAATTTTATTGGCACACAATCAGGCCCATTTGTTTATGTGTCATCTCTAGCTCTCTCATGCTACAACAGCAGAGTAGAATAGTTGCAACAGAGACCACATGGCCCAGAAATCTGGAAGCTTTAGAACTTTAAGAAAAATTTATTGACTCCTGAGTTAAACAGATAATTAGACTCAGCTAAAGTAAGAATCAGTTCATTGGAAGAGAGAGTCTAAGAATCTACCCTGGACACAACACAAAGAGATGGGATATATGAGAAAGGGAATTTAAGAGATGAAGATGTTGAAAGAAAAAAAAGGATATATCAGATGTCTAAGTGAAATTTCAAAGAGAAAAAAGGAGAAAGAATATGGAAGAGGTTCTTTTCAAAGAAAGAAGCTCAGTTTAAAAAAAAAAAAAAAACTTTAAAGGAAAACAACCCTTAGATCGAGGATGTCCAAGAAAACACATTATGAATCACCAAAGGAAAACTTTCCTCAAATCTGTCAAAGAGAAATGAGAGATGAACTCTAAAGGAACGGTAATCTGACAGATGACAGGTCACTTAGTAACAATAATTATAACCAGAAGACAATGGAATAATAGTTTCTATATGGCTAGGGAAAATACTAGTGAATATAAAATTCTATACACAGCAAAATAATTTTTAGGTAAGAACAAAATAAGAACTAAAGGGTCTACTTCAGGCCAGAAATACAATGTCTGATAGAAAAGAATACTGTGAAGACTGGTTAATATGGGGTAATCTAAACAAACATTGACTATAGCAAAAAAAATTGTGAGAACAATATTTAATATATATTAGGGGATAAAAACAGAATAAAACTTTATTTGAAACATACTTTAATAACATATAATAGTATTTAATATGAGATGGCTGATGGGTTTTAAAATGCTCTAACATCATTAGTTTTTAGAGAAGAGGGTAATGACATTTTAATGTTAGTTTTTATTTATTTGACTATAGATACTTAAAAAATAGCTAAACTGTAAATTAATGGCATACAGTTTTTGCCTTCCAAACAAATAGGGAAAAAATAAAATGTCAAAAAGAATAAAAAATTAGTAAAGAGACTTGGTGAAGGAAGAAATTTAAAAGAAAAACTTGATTAGTTGAAAGCATGTAATAAAACAGGAAAAATCAATCCAATTATCATTCACAGTAAATATAAGTGAACTAAATATTCCTTTTAAAAACAGATTTTCAGACTGGAATTTTAAAAAAATCTTATATGTTATTGATACTTAAATACAAGAGAAAAACTTGAAGTTCAAAGGATTGAAAAAGATACAGAGAATATTACCTACCCAAAAGAAAGCTACCATAGTTCTATTAATGTTGCCAAAGAAAAATACAATTTAATAACTTAATAAACCCAATATTAGAGATTAAAGTCAATGAATGAAGATAAAGGTTGAAATTAATTAGAAAAATGTGGCAATTATGAGGTTGTAATTATTTAATAACCTAAATTCAAAATATATAATGAATATTTTAACTACAAAGATAAATTAACTAAAGGTGTAGTTCTTGTGAAAATTTTAAACATCTATGTTTAAGTAAACCACAGATCAAGGAAAAATAAAACCCATAATGATATGCTTTAAACCACAAAATGTAATATACAAATAATGACCATGTACTTATCAATTGAAGAACAAACATTCTTTTCTAGTACATATAAGATATTTGCAAAAACTAAACATATACTACAACTCAGAGCTGTCCACAGCAAATTCCAGGGGCTTGAGATTAGTCAAATTAGGGTCTGACAAGAAGGCAATTAAGCGCATTTCATCAAAAATAAAAAGATAGCTTGGAAAACACAATGTATTTGGAAATGTCTAAAACATTCCTCTAAACAAATCCCAAGTCAAAGGAAAAACTATAATAAAAAATTGTAAGTGCTTAAAACTGAACAAAAGTGCAAATACTTCATATCAATACTGATAAAATTAAGTTTACAGAAAGTTTGACATCTCTTAATATGTACTCAAATGCTTACAGTATGAAAGGTCAACTCAGCATTAGAGTTAGCACAAGCTAGTTTTACTTTAAGCCTTCTTGTAGGTTATGCGGATTCTTGGTCAGCTGAAACAAAAGACAAAAACATGGGAAAAATTCATTTTTACCTATCCAGAATATTTCCATTCCACGGGTGATAGTAAAGAGAAAGGAGATAACTGTAACAGAATCTATTATGTTTACCTGATTACTAATAAATATACAAAGGATCTCTCCAGTTTTAAAACACCACAAAGGCCTACTAATAACTAACTCTGGTAGGTAATTTACCTATGTCTAAAATTGTGCTGGGCAGTATGGTAGCCACTAACCACATGCAGCTACTTAGACTTAATTTTAAACTAAATTACATTTTAAATATGAATTCTTAATTACACTAGCAACCGACGACTGAGAAATTGAATTTTTAATTTAAATTAATTCAATACTAAATTTAAATAGCTACATGTGCTAGTGGCTACTCTATTGGACAGCTCAGATATAGAACATTTCCGCCATCCCCAAACATTCCCCTGCATGCTACTGGTCTAGAACAGAGGTCAGGAAGCCTTTTCTGAAATGAATCAGAGAGTAAATATGTTACCCCTGCAGGCCTTTTGGTCTCTGTCACAACTGTTCCACTATGCCCTTGTTACATAATAACATCTGTGGACAACACAAAAATGAATGTGTGTGAGTGTGTTAAAAAAAAATTTTACTTCCCAAAACAGATAGAAGGCCTACGGGCTGTACTTTGCCAATCTTTGGTATTAGGAAAGCGTCCCAGAGGAAAGTACTCTTCCTCAGTTCTCAGCAGTCCAGGGGAGGATCTAATATTTCTTGTCTAATGCAGTGACAAAAAATCACTTCCAATTTTTGTTACTCAGATGGTATATACCACTGAATACTAAGAAAACAATGAAAAACTGCCCTACAAAAAAAAAAAAACCCAGAAATTGATCCTTTTAAGAAGAAATAAACTCTCAAAAATAATTTGAAATTATTTAAACCACCTCATTAATTTCCTTAATGATTGCATATTCTCTTTTCTCCAAAACCTATTGCCTCATCCCTGGAATCTTAATTACAGCTATAACCTTCTTGTATCACACATGCTTTTAAAACAAATCTGTGTCTTCTCGATTTAACATAATACAATAATATACTTGGCCCATGTTAGCCTGGAAGTCTTTAGATCTACCTTTGCTATGTACAGTGATGAAAGAAGAAAGGTGGCATAGATAAAAACAAATAATGTTGTCCTCTGAAACAGGCCTATTTATGTGTAGAGATGAACGATGAAGTGTGCCGCTGTGCTGTGTTGAAGAGTAGCTCTCCTGAGTAGTGGGGAGCTGTTAGAAAACCTGAGAACTTTGTAAGGCACAGGGGGATTAAACCCTCCAAGGAGGGTCCAGTTGGGCAGGAGACATACAAAGAGAAACTCAATTTTGGGGGTTCCACAGCTTTTCTTTTGTGGCCAAAATATCAGTTTTTGTTGTTGTTGTCATTTTTTTTGTTTGTTTGTTTGTTTGGTTGGTTGGTTTTTGTTTTCAGACATTGAGGAGCAAGAAGCTGTTTCTGACCTCCTATGCTCTTGACCTTCTTTCCCACTTATCGAATCTGCCCCTACCCCAACACCTGATAATCTGACTCCAATTCTTACACGTTCCTTCTTTTGTGAGTTCTGTTTTATTTTCCTTACACTGTATTCTGATTCTCATTACCCCTTGTAAAATTTAGCAGTAGGAGCTTTACACTCTTTCTCTGAAAACTGAAAATGCAGTGATTACCTATGCTTTGATCATTGTTATAGTTTTATCCAGTCCTCTCAAATTATTTTTGCCTACTGGTAAGGATTCTCTATTTGAAGTCAATGGGCCAGTGTAATTTTGTTACAGATGGGGAGAGGGACATTCCAGCCAAGAGGCTCCACCCCCTGCCTCAGTTCTTGTCTCACTTGCAAGAGAATAATTCAAGCAAGAAATAAATGTATAGTGGAAATAAAACAACAAATTTATTTATGAAACACATACAGGCATGGAACTGCAAGCAGGTACCCAGCAAATCTAAATGTCCCATGTCCAGAGGGGAAAAGGTTGTTAGTAAGTGTGTTAGTAAGTTTGTTCTATACCCTTGAGCCGAGGCTACAAGTAGGTACTTAGCTAATCTAAGTATGCTGAATATTGGAGTTCAGGTGTTATATACCTTAGTCAGCTTCCAGCCCCGCCCCCCCACTTTCTAAATCCGGGGAATAATGTACAGCTATAAAGGCTGTCTTTTTCAGTTAGTAGAGGCTCTTTGTCTTAGTGAAATTGCTACAGAGGCTCCCTTTCCCAGAATAGAATCTCAAGGACCACCCTCCCCTCCTCCTGTGCTATTCCTGCTGGTGATGTTCAGAACACCTGGCAATCCTAGTGAGACTGTTACAGAAACCCCTTTTCTCAGGACGATCTCAAGGACTCTCCCCTCCTCTTGTGCTATTCTGCTTGCACTGCTCAGGACACCCAGCATTCTTATCGAACCAAGCTCAGGTTTGATAAGAGTGATGAGTTAATTGGTGAGACGTGTTCTCCTCTTGCTTCTAGCCTCCTGTATTAAGTTCTTTGTTAGATTGTAATGGCGAGGGCCCTGCCTTTATTTCCCTCTAGCCATTTGTTCTTAGCTGCTACCTAACAGTTTCACAAGCAAGCATAGCAACATTCTCAAAATCTCACATAAATTTTTCATCACAGCTCAGATTCTAAGTTAAGCCAAAAGTAATTCTTCATAGGAAAACAACAAATAGGATATTGGACATTAATTAATTTACTAATGGCTGTTTCCTATTTATAGACCCAGCCCCATTTATTTTTTTCCTTTAGCACAAATGGTAACAAATGCATGAAATATTTTGGCCATATTTTCAGTAAAATATTATTTTCTCTAATGAAAAAATATATCAAAATTGTTATCTTTGAGTAATGACTCTGATTTTTTTTCTTTTATGTACTTTTTGCATTTCTTTGCACGGAGGATATACTACGTATATTGTTGGGGGAAAAGGTAAAATAGTCTTAATTTATTTAAAAAATGATCAAAAGTTCAAGGTTGATTTTTTAAACAATACTTGTATATTTATATACCTAATTTTTTAAAGGCTACCTTTTCAACTGTGAGTTCCACCAGAAGAAAAGGGCCTATTTTTAGATTAGTGGTGGAAGTTGGTATGCAGATCCGAGTCTATAAAATCAAATTTATTTTCATTTTTTAACCATGGTACAGCTGTAAGGAAACTGAACCAATTATCTTTAGGAATGTACTATATAAAGTGTATCATATATATATATAATACACTCCTAAATGTGTATATATGTGTATGTGTGTAAATGTATGTGTGCATGTGTGTATATTCTTAAAGATAAAAAAAATTGTTTCTTACACTTTGTTTTGAAAAGCCACCTATTTGCCAGAATGGTTTTCTAGAGCATGTTGCTCTGAAATAGCATCTCTTAATTCAGTACTTTGTAGTCCACAATATATCACTTTGAAAATCTCTCCATCTTATCAGGAGTCCTTGGAACAGAAGTGCTCTCCTAAACTCACTTGCACGTGCTCTTTTGGGTGTGCCTACGTGTGGTAGAGGAGGAAAATATTGTAAAACTACAGAGGACTTCTCCCTCATAGCATGTTATCTCATGCTTATCAGCAGCTAATCCAAAATTTCAACTTCCCCTTAGACTGCTACAGATATGAAACAACAGGGACTATTCTCTAGTTCCTAACAATGCGGTCCTATCTATTTAGTATATCACCATTTTCCCCCAAAACAATCATCTTTATAAGTAAAAAAGGCAATATTCTTTATAAGTAAAAAAGGCAAGTCTTACTAATTTTTAATAGAGGCAATGGTATTAGATAAAGCCCATAGAAAGTTACTCAAGTAAAGACAGATGTACTAATTAAAGTAGGAGGAAAAGCTAGATTTTATACATTTTTAAATGTGATTCTATGTATGAACTCTTCAATAGAGAAACTGAGTTTTCTTTCCCACTGACTCAAAATGACGCTATTCAATTCACACTGCCCTCATCCATGGGGAGATGAATACTGAGTGCCCTTTGCATTCCTTGAAGGGACCTAGAACTATCTCATGCATGTTTGGAAGGTTTTCAGTTCCCCTTGGTAAATCCATGCTTCTCAACATTTACGGGTAGCAGAAACAGTCCTAAGGAATGAGCAGGAGGGGGAAAAAAGTAGCGATAACTCAGGTGACAGGTGTCTTGGGGGCTAGATTTTGAAATGGGGAGAAATCTGGAGAAGAAAGAAAGAGGATGTGAACAAGCAATAATGCTTTTGACACTCATCAAATAATATGGTTCGAATTATGCTCTTTTTTATCTGAGCCATTCTGCCTGTTTCATTATCTTTCACTTTTTAGGCATTAGCTTATACTCTTTCCCTTGCTTCATTATTCTAAAGTAGTTTTATAAATGTTTTGATGGTATCAGGTATGGGCTGAATTCTGTCCACACACAATTCATATGTTTAAGTTCTAACCCCTAGGACCTCAGACTCGGACTATGACTCTATTTGGAGATAAGGTCTTTACAGAGGTAATTAAGCTAAAATGGGTCCTTAGGGTGAGCCCTAACCCAAGGTGACCAGTGCTCTTGTAAGAAGAGGAAATTTGGACACAGACATGTACAAAAAGAAGTGAAAACCCAGGGAGAAGACAGCCATCTACAAAGGATCTTTGCCCTATGACCCTAGAAGGAACCAACCCTGCTGACACCTTGAGTTTGAACTTCCAGTCTCCAGAACAATAAGAATAAATGTTTAAGCCATCTGATCTGAGGTACTTTGTTAAGGAAGCTCTAGCAAACTAACATACCAAGTTTTCTGAGTTAATTAAATTTTGCATACATAAGTGCATGTCCAATAGGGTCCACTTAACAGAATGCCTTGGTTTCTGGAAGTGTTGGGGTTAAGTTGGGAGCCGGGATGCAATGAGTGATTCGGGACAGAAGGCAGGATTCTGCCCCCAGATGGACAAATGCTTTATGGCATCTGCTCTGTGAACAGGGCAGTGAAAAGCTGTCCAGGGGACCACAAAAATAAACCAGAAGGTTCACCATATGTTCCTCTTACAGATCAAGGCAAAGTGTCTTCTGCGAGACCTAAACGGAGCAAAAAAGGAATGAAAGAGGTGCCACTTGTTCCCATTACTGGGTAACATTGAAATGCACTTATTCTCAATTTAAAAGAAGATCAGGTCTGGAAAATGGCTTGTAATTCAAAATAAATTTAAACCTAAATGAGTTTTCTTTTAAAATGAGGAAAAGCAGGCCATCCTGCATCCTAGTAACTTGAGGAAAATGGTTATTCTATCATCTTTGTTGTACTACATTTAAAATAAATAGGAAAGTTTAAGGAAAATGAAACAAATTATTTATTCATTAAATAAATCAAATAGGTCACTGACAGTGTTCAGTGGAGCCAAAGATTGGATTATAATCATCAATTGCCTCTTTCTCCATCTTTAGCATCACAGATACCTTGACCAAAGATGCCCAGCACTCTTATCAGCATTGTTATGTGTTGCTCTATGATTTATAGGAGGTGAAACATGGAACAATGTTAGTAATCTGGTAATTTCCAAAGGCCATAAGGGTTTCTTGATTTAGCATATAAAAACACTGGGTACCCTCTTAAATTTGCATTTTAGATCAATTATGAGATTCAGTAAATATGTCCCATGGAATATTTGGGATGTATTTATTTAAAAAAAATGGCCCTTGCTTTCCTGATTCAGTTTATCATGGCATCCTAATAACCCTGTGTACAACCTCAATTTTTACCAAAAGGCAATAGCCGTTCACTATTTTCTCATGAGGGACTTCCCTACTATGTTAGCTGAAGTTTTGTAGCTTTGCAGTAAAATCTTTAAAAACATCCAGGAAACATGTGAATTCAGAGTTTGACCTTACACACCCAAATATTAAGTAGTGTGTCACATGACCAAAACTGAGAAGGTTGCTGTCCTTGGAAAACCCTGCATATTGACAGATAGTGTTGTCCTGAAATTAATTCACATATGTTTCTAAAGGTCTTCATTTTTCTTCACATTATTCCAAAACTATGTCAAATAGCCATGCAAAACTATAATATAAAGTATGCAAAAACTTAGCTGCAGTGCCATATTTTGTAATCACAGGCTTTAGGATTCCTAAAGGAAGTTAATATTGTCAAACTTCCTACAGATTAGAAATCTTTGGTACCTCATACAGAAAGTCACCTGTCTGTCTTCAGATCAGCCTTTTCTTTTATTCTCTCTGAAACATGGATCTCCCTATTCCCAAGGGGAAAGTTCATTCCAATCTAGAATAGTTGGATAGTACATTTCCATCCATGTTCTAAGGTTTGTGCTTATGGGTTAATTTTCAATTATCTCTTTTTATTATTTTGTATTTTCCAAATATTCTACAATAAGCATGTATTAAAATTTCAGTCAGAAAAAATAGGTACTTTGGGGGGACACATTGGTGAAAATATTGTTGCATGGAATAGCTGAGATTTTTCTGCCTATGTTTTCCTCTAGGACTTATATGGTGTCACAACTTACATTTAAGTCTTTTATCCACCTTGAAGTCATTTTTGTGCATGGTGTAAGTTGGTGATCATTTTATTTTTTTTGCATGTAGCTGTCCAGATCTCCCAACACCATTTGTTGAGGAGGCTATTTTTACTTCATTTTATGCTTCTGCACCCTTTGTCAAATATTAATTGACCATTGAGACTTGGGTTTATTTCCAGGCTCTTTATACTGTTCCACCAATCCATAAGAACCTATGCACCCCAATGTTCATAGCAGGAGAATTTACAATAGCCAAGTGCTGGAAGCAACCTAAGTGCCAATCAGTAAATGAATGGATCATAAAACTACGGTACATTTAAGTGATGGAATACTATGCAGCAGGAAGAAAGGAGCTCCTACAATTCACGACAACATGGATGGAATTGGAGAGTATTATGCTAAGTAAAATAAGCCAGGTGGTGAAAGACAAATATCATATGATCTCACCTTTAAGTGGAACTTCATCAACAAAACATACAAGCAAGCAAAATATAACCAGAGACGTTGAAATTAAGAACAATCTGACAGTAACCAGAGGGGAGGTGGGAGAGGATAATGGGGGGAAAGGGGGGAGGGGTTTTCAGGAACAACTATAAAGGACACATGGACAAAACCAAGCAGAGGTGGAATCAGGGGAGGGAGGTGGGGAGGGCTTGGGTGGGGGGATGTGGTGGGGGGAAAATGCAGACAGCTGTACTTGAACAACAATAAAATTAAAAAAGAAAAGAAAAAATAGGTACTTTTAATGTCTTAAATTAATTCAAATAAATTTCTTCTATAGCTCAAGTCATAATCTGTTTTATGTAACATCTCATTACTGGTTTAATTTATGGCCTCAGAAACAAATAGGCAAATAGATTATCTCTTTCATATGATGATTCTTTTGAAATAATTGAAAACAGTGTTTATTCCATCATCTTTAACTGTCTCCTTCCACATAAACACTTTCCCACTGTTTATATTCTTTCTGTCATGATTTCCATGTTTCAGCAACTCTGGATATCCAGGTTTCTCTTAAAATATGATGCCCAGACTGAATGTAATACTTCCACTGTGCTCTGAGTAAAGAAAAATAGCAAGGAACTCCTTTCTGCTATCTAACTGGGAAGCCACCCCCATTGCTAAGGTGAAAAGACAAGGTTCAAATAACTCACTTGTACATAAACTCCTAGAACACAATCTCCATTCATAAGTTGGAGTTTGTCATTTGCTCCTGTTCATTTGTGTAAATTATATAAAGTTTGTGTGTATGTCCATGCATGTTTCTTTGTATAAAAAAATAAGAT